>JBBPFJ010000170.1:152712-183224 GCA_037975025.1 Excoecaria agallocha
TTAGGTTTAGCACTAAACAAGAGAGCTTAATAAGTAAACAATCTGCTTCTTTTCTTTTTTCTTTTCTTTTAAGTGGAAATGAATAACACATCTTAATTCTTCTTTTTTCTTATTTCCATATATATTTTCAATGAGCTTTCATATCATTCACAGTTTAATTATTTTTATCATATTATTTTTTTCGTTCTAGTGTCCAACTTATTAAATTATTTTTATCATACTGCATAAAAGAGAATTTTAAATTTCGTATATGTATCATGAATGGAGTGGAAAATGTAAAAGCGAAAACAATTAATAAGATAAATACCTATCTGTTTATGTCGTATGCTTTTTTTTTTTTCCTTAGAACAACTTATTTTATGCACATAGAATTATATTTAAAGAAAATATAATTTTTAGAATTAAAGGCTAAGTAGTTGAAATTTATCTCAATAATGAATTAAACCCTTTGTGTTTTATTGGATCAATTTTATCATTAAACATTTAAAATTAAGCCAAAAAGGTCCTTAATGAAAAAAATTGAGTCAAAAAGACCATAATTGAAATAAATTGTTTATATTTATTTATGCTATATTAACATAACGATATCATGATTTCTTTCTTCTAACTAGCAATTTCAATTTGTCCTTTATTCAAAAAAAGAAATCTATTACAATTTTAGCTATTAAGTGTTTAGTCAGTAAAATTTAACAAGTCATTAAATTAGAATCTATTTGACCTTATGCGATTTTTTAATAAGAAAATTGATTTAATTGAAATTCATTAATGACCTAATTAATTAAGTATTGAGAGAAATTTAAAGCACCTAATTAAATATATGTTCTTATATAAAGGGATAAATGCATGATACTATAATTTCTCAACTCCAAATGTTGTTTCAAAATGCAGAAGAATATTTGTATCCCTAATCATATATGTGAAAAATTCAAAATAGAAGTACAAAATACTAATATGAAATTATGATGCAATCCTTTCATGGAAAAATATTGGGAGTTGTTAGACTAACATTAATAAACAAAGCTCTTATACAAAAACATTAATAATCGAATTAACAAACTTAATTACACAGATGTCACTTTTGTCACTATATGCCACCTACTCACATATTATTAAGGTGCAGTAAACGAGATCTTTACCCGGTCAATAAGGTCTGACATTTGGTCAAAAACCTGCACTGTCTATTGCCGATCTCCGGCACCAAGTTGACGAAAACCGACATGTAATTGAACTGGTTTTTAGCAGGGCTACCAGTTAATGAAGCGGGGCCCACAATGTCAAATACCGGGGTTATATTTATGCAAATTTCTAACGTCCAAAATTTCTAATATTATTTACTTTAATACCACTTTTCGAAATTTTATTTTAAATCAACCCAGACTCATAAAAACTCCATCAAATTGTTACAAAGCTTTTAGGGTCTGGTCTTGATAATAGTTCAAATATTTTGAAAAAGTATTAAACTAGTTTTGATAATGGTTTGAGAGTTTAGGTGCAGGAATATTATTAAATTGAAATGTAAATGTTATTTTTAAAATTGAAAGATGATATGTATTGATAACTTTCTCGAAAAAATTTTGATCTTAGCTTGATACCTGTAAAAAAGGAGAATGAATCTGTGGAGATTTACAAATAATCCAACGATTAAGTCAGTCTCTTTGACTAGAAAAATCGTAAAAAATAAAGAGAATCTCGTAAAAAGAGAAAAAAATCATACCGGAGTGAATAATTGATCTAGCTATTTATAGGTTAAGAATTTATATACCTTTAAAATTCTGAATACCATAGAGTTTTATATGTCGAATTAAATTTCCTTTGTTATCATAAGTCCCCCCCTTCCTCGTGTGCGACATTTATGTCAGCAGCATTGGAGGTTGCTCTTACGCATGCACAGCCATAGTGAGCGCATAAGTCTTCATAGCTCGTGACGAAACTGTCGAGTTTGAGTTTAAAATTATAATGTGCTCGTGATGATGTATCGATTTGAGCTAGTGAGATCGGACTAGTGGCCATTGTGCCGAGTGAGCTAGACGGGCTAATGGCGAAAGTGCCTAGTGAGCTAGACGGGCTCGTGGCGAGAGTACCGAGTGAGCTAGATGGGCTCGTGGCGATTGTGCCGGATGAGCCAAGAAAGGAGCTCGTGGCGAGAGTATCGAGTGAGCTAAATGGGCTCGTGGCGATTGTGCCGAATGAGCCAAGAAAAGAGCTCGTGGCGAGAGTGCTGAGTGATTTAGACGGGCTCGTGGCGATTGTGTCAAGTGAGCCAAGAAAAAAGCTCGTGGCGAGAGTGCCAAGTGAGCTTTACGATACTTCTTCAAGTTCGAGATGTTCCAAAAGTGCACCGGAATGAGTTGTAAAATATTGTAGAGTTTGCATTGCCCGTCATAGAGCTTTGGCTGCAAAACTTAAAATTTTTGGTTGAAAAATCAAGCATAAGTAATGCATTATACTTGAAAAATATGAAAATTCTTATCATTTTTGAAGTTTAGAACTGAATGCTTTGCTTTTTCACCTGAAACTGAGCTGAGTGAGAACTTGACTTATTTTAGCTGGCGACAGCTAATTTTTAAATCTACAAAAAGTTTCAATTTGACATTTGTCTCTTGGGCGAATAAGTTAGTATATGTGAAGCATAAAAAATGCGAATTTATGCTGCAAAAATATCTGTCCAAGGCAATTGGTTAGCTGCATAAGCTGTTATTTTCTGTCTTTAGAGTAAGCTTGTGTTGCATGTGACAAAATCGAGTGACATAAATATGTTTGACTTTATAATGATAAAATCATGTGTAACTAAGTCGAAAAACAAATGTAAAAGTATAGTAAAAATGCACTTGACATGTAAGAGTTGTAATAAGCTTTATAACATGCTTGTCCCTTTGAGTCTGATGAACTGAGAGTTGCCTCTGTTATTACTATTCTCACTTGTATTATCTCAAGCTATTATTGGAAAATAGCTGCTACAAGTTCAAAAACCACTTGTCTTGTTTGACAAACTGTTAATTAAACAAGAACAATATGAAGAATAATCAACAAAAATTAAGACTGTGAATAAATCAAGATAAACAATTTGAATTAGTTTTCAATTAACCACTGATTCTCTATCTCTAATCAAGAATAAATCCTTAAAAAACCAACCATTTTTATTAAATTTATTATTATTATTTTTTTATATATGGATAAGGAGAATAGAGACTCGAATTTGAGATTTACATTTAAACCCATATCTATTGCTGGAATATTTATCGAGGACCAAACTCATTTTCAATAGTCATTATTTATTTTATAAAGAGCTCAAACCAAGTCAAATAGAGAAAAAAGAAATAACTATTATTAGGTGGATTTGGAATAAAAAAGGAACTGTCCCAGAATGGGCAGTTTGGTAAATGCAATAAAGAAACCTTAAATCGAGGGCATTAAATATTAGTTAGTATATGGGCAGTTCATTTTAATGCAGCGTATTGAAAATTGGGGCGTAATTCACCAAAAATGTAGCACAACAAAAATTGTTGGCACTTAAAAGCTCTTCCTTCCGTTCCGGTGCCATTGTTATATCATATTCATATGGTTGGGTGTTCTCTTCCACCCTCTGCATATCTGCACACAGCCCTTAAAACGCGTTTTACGTAATAGGAAAACGGAGAATGAACTACCGTACACATATATTTTGAAAAATAACATATACATATTTTAACATAAAATTAATATATATATATCCATGCATTTTGTTATATAAAAAAACTAGAAAACTGAGAAAAAAATTTAACAAATAATTGAAAAATAATTTTGAAATATTTTTCAGTATTATCTTAATTATTTTATATTTTTCGGTATTACCTTAAAATTAAGTTCATGCTGTGTGTGTTTTTGAAGAAAAATAAAAGGGTTTGTTCCTACGCATGGTTTAGTAATATCTTTACTAAATACTACAATTATAACCATTTCTCTTCCAAAATAAATTGAAAATCAGTTTAGTCACTCCTCATGTGGGAAGAATATTAAAGGTAACTACAGAGTGCCGCATTTATACAAATACATTATAGATAGCTTATATGTTTAAAATGGATGGCCTTTGTGCAGATTATATGGCATAGATAAGAGGAAGCACAACGAATCAGGTAATCTGCTATGAACTCTTACTTTTACTATTTCTTTCTTTATAATGTTCATCTTATAATGAGTTTAGCAATTTAATGGTAGCTTGCTCCTCTTTTCTTTTTTTCAGGCAATTAGCTTGGATTTTGATCAGTGTAATGCGTAGGAAATAAAGGCTTTCTTTTTTAACGACAGAGAAAAGAAATCCATCTTTTTCCCCCCTTCATGTAGTGTTTACTTGTAATGTTCCTGTATGTCAAAGTTATGTTGATGAGGGTACTATCCAATTAATTTTTTTTACTATTTATTGGATTAAAATGGAGATGAAGTTGGGACATCAGAAATGGGTTATGCATCAAAGGTTGCAAGGGATGCTCAGATTTAAGCATGCTTTTTTTTTTTAAAATATAATTAATTCAGTATCTGAATATTACTGAAACGACAAGTATAAATTCATGCCAAAAATGGCAAAAATACCTGCAAAGAGCATTAACCCACCTTTTTTTTTCATTGAGAATTCAATGTCTCTAAAATGTGTTCACATTCCAAAACTCTGTTGCCATTTAAATTTGGAATATTGCAATGAGAAGAATAAGAACATACCATATACATAAACATACACACACACACACACACACACATATATATATATATATATATACTCATTTTAATAAAATATATATGTTAAAGAAAATGAAAAAAATAAAGCCAGTGACTGAATCTGTAAACAGATATAACGCAATTTTAATTTTTTAATCAGTAATGCTAAATCGTGCTAAGTTCGGTTTGGTTTCAACTTGAGTTCATCAATTAGAGCATCATGATCAGAATAGGATGATCCACCTTCTTCAACGGCTTTCTTTGCCATTAGCCCAAGTGCCCGTGCTTTCTTCCTCATTTCTTCAGCTTCTTCACCTTCCGTTATCTGGTTTATAGCCTTCTCTACACGGTCACTCTTTACAATGCTATCACCCTAAATTGTCCACTCTTGAACACCAACACTTGCACCCATTTTGAGCACATCAGTAACCTACTTCTCGTTTAAATAACGTGACATCTGACACTTGATTTTATACATCTCCATTTATATGATTCACTTTGAATCAAATGGATTTATGACAATTTACATATCTAATATTATGCTAATATTAGTCATTTGTTTTAATTTTTACAACAATAATCATAAATAATATAAATAAAAAGTGTAATTGATAAATTATAGATAAAATTAGGTTTAATAACAATAAAATCTAACCTCTCTTAAACAATATGAAAAATAGAAATGAGACTATTATTTTAATAGGGGTGGAGGAGTAATAAAAAGACTCGATAAAACATTGAAACTCAAGAGAACTATATGAACTCAAAAAATTCCAGATAGTCCAGAAACATGCAAACTAACAAAAGCTAGTTACAAGAAAAGCCTATCAAATTTGAAAGATTTAAGTTCATATATAGTGAGTAATATTATACATGAAAATAAGATCCCATAAATTGATTACATAAGCTGAAAAGAAGAAAATTTTCAAAATCTTTTATCCAATTCAACTATGAGATTCTTCCACATTTGCAGCCTCAAAAAACAATCAATGGCTTGCACCAAATATACTCGCATCAAAAGGCTTTCGCTTCGCCGATGCCCTGTACCGTATATTGTCCACTTCACAACACCATGTTAAGATTAATCCCGTCAGTTAGAAGTAGAGGAACCCATAGTTTTGGGAAAAATAAGCAGGAAACTTAGACAATAACACTGCAATTCTATTTATTGCAAAGTTTCCTAATCATTCAACAACTTTATGACCTAATTTGCCCAAATTTTACATACATAGAATAGAAATATTACCTATAATAAAGAAGTGAAGATAGAAAAAAAGAGGAGGACCTACGAAGAGCCGAGTCTAAATCAGGGGAATTCTGAACTTCGAGAATGGCAGCTTGTCTAGCCAAGTAGGGACTTCGAGGGACGCCTTTGTGGCGGAACTTCCTCACTTGACGGTGGATCATTTTGAAATTGTTTGATAATTGGAGTCGGTGTAGTTGCTGGAATTGCAGAAATGTGTAGCGAATTGTTCGTTATGGGAGTTGCGGTGTGGTCGTATAGAGAAGGAATCAAAGGAAAAGAAAACAAGTGTGTAGGGGAAGAAAGGATAGAGTAAAACCCAGTGCCTGTCGCTAGTGACTGCATTTTCTGCCCTCCGTAGCTTCAGAGTTGACACGCAGAGCTATGATAAGAAAAAGAAAGTGGGCAGTCCAGTAGATATTTTTTAGTTTGGCGGCCTGTTGTTCATAGAAAAAAATTAAACAGCAACGGTTGTTAATTGTTGGCTGTTAATTTTCTATTGTACAGTATTCTATTAATTTAAAGTGATACCCTAATTTAATTTTTTTTATACCACATTTAATATTCTCCTAAAAAATATTTTTTTACTTTTTTATTTTAAAATAAGTCATTTTTTAAAATTTGTATACATTTTTAAAAGATATTGAAATATAGCGATATTCAAGAAAAATAATAATGTGAAATTAAAATTTAACTCAATAAATTAAAAAATTCTGTAACGCGAAAAATGATTATGCTCCGTTGGCCCAAAATTCAACATCTTTTCCCATTCCACTGTCTGCTTTTGTTCATCTTGTTCCTGTGATGGAGAGACATGCGATACTCATCAATTGAATGGTCGCAAGCTCTGTTTTGCACAATTTCTTGAGCTACATAATAAATAATTCAAATTTCTCTCGCACTTTGATTGCTTTGAAAAACTATAGAACTTGGAGTTCTCAATCGAAATCTAAGCGTATGCGAATTTTATTGTCACTTACAACTGGAGATCATTAACCGTGTAATATCATTTATCCATCCATGTCATGCTTAATTAACGTGCTTCAATATTTTTGGTGGGCTCTATAATAAATATATTAATAATATTCACAACAATATAAATGATAACTGAACTAATCATTAATAAATATCTCTATATGTTTTTAGCATAATTGCATGTCCTATACTCCACTGGATAATATAATTATTAATTACATTTTAGAGAGGTAAGTGGCTACGAGTTCAATCATTGAGAGTAAATCAAAGAAGATGAAGTAGTAGTGATGTTTCCAGTTTGGAGGAATTTCTTGTACCAAAAAGCAGAATGTTTGAGAATTCTTTTTAATCCATTTTTGTAATCAATAAAAGTTAGACCAAACCGTTCAGTGTAACCCAAATCCCACTCAAAATCATCGAGAAATGACCAAATATAATAGCCTCTCACATCAACACCTTTCCTGCCAACCAAAATCATAGCAGCATCTATTAGAATAATAAACAAGTTCAAAACAATATTAATCTATTTGTTCTATAACTAAGATGAAAATAAAGAAGGAGAATAATGGTTGTTATGTAAATTTAAGTATTCATAAGTAATGCAGAGATGTAAATAACTACAGATTCAATATGCTCATTGAAAAATATTCATTTTAGTTTCTTTTTGTAAGGCCATGTAGTCCAAAAAAAAATCTTTTCAGCAAAGACGTTTTCGTCTCTAAAAGTCTCAAACCGTAGCTAGTAGCTGTTGGCGACTGCATGACGAAGAGTCGCAAACCAATCAGTCCTAAATCTTAGCAATTGCTGTCGTTAAAAAGCAACTGCAAATTTCCCGTTGCTAAATATCCTTTGTAAATGTTAAGGATTGCCAAAGACCGTCGCTGAATATTAGAACCGCCTCAACTTTCTTATATTGGTAATGAAGACAGATATTGCCGCTAAATAATAGCTATTTAGCAACGGTGTCCACGTCGTCTCTAATAGCAGATTTTTTTTTTAATGCTGGTTTTCATCCATCATGTCAAAAACTTATATATTTCTTTATATTTTTCATCTAACGGTTCCACATGCACGCATATGTAACAACTCTCCTGCATATGTGTGCGTTGAACTTACTTTGTTGCTTTTAAGACATATAATAGATGCTGATAATGGTATTTTATCCTTAAACAATCTTTGAGAGAATCATTAAGTGACAAAGAGCTGCTGTCACCCATTCCTGAGGAAAAAAAAACACGTATTAGTCTCTGATATATAAACAGAAATGATGAATTTTTACAAATTAAGTAGGGTTGATTTACCATTTTCAGTGACATAGATGGTAGGGTGCTTGTATTTTCTGTCTAGATACAGCAGAACGTCATGAATTCCTTTGGGGTATATGTATAACCAACTAATACTAGTCTTTAGAACAACATTAAAAAAAAGTTTAATCAGTACATAAACTAACTAAAATTAATAGAAAAACATCTAAGGGAAGAAAGAGAGCTTACTGGTTGACCGATAGGAATCCCATTTTTCTCAGCTGAGACAGAGAATCAATATGATGCAGAAAGATTAGAAGATCCAATCATAATTCCTTCGTGAATTTCACAAGAAGTATAGAACTAAATATTTACCTGTTTCATTAACGCGGCTATCTGTTGTATAGCTGAGTTCGGTAGCATTGTAAGATGATAAATCATCCGCATAAAATGCAGTATAGTAATTTATTCCAATAAAATCAAAGGAACCTTTCACCATTTCTGCTTCTGCTTTTGTGAATTTCGGCAGTCTTTTTCCTACCAAATATCTCATGGTTTCTGGGTAATCACCATAAGTTATTGGATGCATTATCCTACATAAATCATATAATATTGCTCTTAGTTCTCAAGTACCATGGAGAAAAAGACAATTGACCCAGCAGAACTCACCATCCAAACGTAAAGTCACAAGCTCTATTCGCTGCTTTCCTGCAAGAAATGTTCTGATATTTGGGAACAACCCATGGTGTATATATTGTAAGTCCAACAATTCCTCCTTGATTAGCCTATATTATGAATTTATAACTATCGCAATTAAGTAATATTCAATTTTTTTGATGAATAGAATTAAGTTAAACACGAACCTGATACTTTTGTCTGTATAATTTGACAGCAGTTGCATGACATAGAAGCAATTGATGGACTACTATATATGGTTCTGTTGCAGAGTTACCCTCTGTACAATTTCCGATATAATTGGAACATCGACCAGGTGCATTAGTACCATATGCGTATCCATAAGAGCTCATCAAATTAGGCTCATTAACGGTCACCCAGTTCTTCACTCGATCACCGAATTCTTTGAAACAAAAATCCACATACTCATAATAATCATTCCTAATTAAGGAAAAGATTCAGGTTTTACCTATAATTAACAAAGGGCAATGAATTTCATATGATTTTTTAGAGCAATTTAAATGCGTGTTTTACTTACACTATGTTAGGGCTTAAGAGCCCCAAGTACTCATTCTCAAGTGCTTGTGGAACATCCCAGTGGAATAAGGTTACCAAAGGCTTAATACCTGCTCAACATATAAGAAATTACAAGGAGAAATTGCAGATTGGAAAGGAAATTAAAAAAGTTTTGATTGAGAAATTGTCTAATCTAACATAATATTCTGTGGAATCCACGTAACATTGCAGAACATAATTAACCTACAATTTATTACCATTAGAAAGGAGCTCATCAATGAGATAATTGTAGAATTTGACACCTTCCCAGTTCACTCCACAGCTGATTCTTCCCCCTTTCGAAATGTAGTTCCATTTTGAATACATTAGTACAACTTGAAATATAACGTAAGTACGAGTTAGTGAATAAAGGAATTATGAGGTTTAATTTTCTTTATTAATTATTTTTACCTGGTAATATTCTTGGCCATGAGATTGAGAATCTATAGGAGTCTAAACCAATTTCTTTCATCAAAGTAATGTCCTTCTGCAACATTTCTCAACACTAGTGAATCAGAGAAACAAAATGAAAGGTAGATGAAGAAAAAGGACAGAACATTTTAAGTATTACCTCATAACGATGGTAGAAATCCTCAGCTATATTTCCATTACTATGATCTTTAATTTTTTCTGACGTGAATAATTCCCACAAAACAAAATGAAGTATAAAAAATAAATTTAAGTACCTTCAATGATATAATGCATAGAAAGATGAGGGAACTGAATTTAATGAAGAAAGAGACCTGAATTGTGGAGGGTGAAAGTGTCCCATATACTTGGTCCTCTGCCATCCATGTGTGCTGCTCCTTCATACTAGTAATTACCATACATTGAAACCGATCTTGTTGTAAGAGTATGAGAACAAATAAATAACAATTAGTAGCAAAATTTGGCATTTGAATAATTACCTGGTAAGCACTTGATCCAGCTCCAAAAACAAAACCATCTGGGAAATTACTCCTCTTAATTTGTGTTTCATATTCAAATGAGCTCTGCCCTTCGCCATACCCCACCAAATAAGCAAGATTCAGGATGTAAACAAAGTGTTTAATCTTCATTCTTCACAAACCCTCTTTCGAATTCCCTATAATATTCAAACTTGGCAACTTTCATAAGAATTTCGGATAATCTTATATACCGTCTTAATTAATTAATGGAGGATAATCGGTCAAAAGAACAAACAAGAAAACGATATGGTTTGATAACAAAATAAAGGTCACATCACCTTCTCTTTCTTTATTTCCTCTTAGAACAGAAGCTTGTAAAAGGAAACTTCATCGGATGTTTAATGGACAGACATGGTATTGTTATCCTCCAACCAATAAATTTCTTGTACGCCAAATTATTTGTATTAGTCACGTGGAGAAGAGAATCCATATATTCATATCTTTATTTTATAATATAAAGGAATGCTTTTGGTAGGACTTTTTATTCATTTTATACCAACCAGGTGTAGGCACCAAATTCACACAATAAAATAATGAATACATTTTTTATGGGCAAAATTGAGAATCAAACCCTAATTAATTAAAAAAAAAATTATCAAATTTATAATTTAAAATCATTTCAATTATGGGTGATTCCTCTTAGTAAAAGATGAGAAAAATATTTTATTCATATATTTTTCACGGGCTTAATAGTAGATGAGTCACATAAGTATTTTTCATGTATTTAGTAATTAATGAGAATTTTTAGCAATTTAATTTGTAGTGCTAGATAAATTGACAGCTTAACATATATACACAGAAGCATTTGAATTATTATTTTTTAATCATGGATTTGGTATTTAATTACACCTTTAAATATTTTGCTTATTTTTTCTTAAGTATTTGAATTATCTTTTTGTTGGAGTATTTAATTTTATCTTTTATTTTTCATGGACTTACAGTTCATATTCTACAATTTATGGATTTAGCAATGTAAAATCAATTATTTATGATTCATGAATTGTAAATTGATGCATGTATCAATTTTTCTTTTCTTTTTTTTTTCTCTGATTTTTTTGTCGAAAGATGAATTTTTTTTCCCAGAGTTGTGGGATTGGAGATGAGTAGATAAATGGAGAAAATGAAAGGCAATTACGATTCGTAGAAGAATTTAATAAATATTTTTATTATTTTTTTTCCCTCTCAATAGTTTGAGAATGAAATGACATTAACAACTGTTGTGTGGCAGGTCGAATCTGAAGATTTCTAATAGGGACATGTTGATTTTTTTTTTATATATAGTTTTCTAACTAATCAGAATATGCAAATATACTTTTTATTTTTTATTTATATTTTCTTAAAATAGAAAAATTTTTACACTACACTATTTTATTTTAGAATGATTTTCCCATCATACTTTTCACAATTAAAAAATTTGCCATTAAATTTACCGAAATAGAATAATTTTATCTAATTATGTAGCATTCTCTAATTGATTTACAAAATAATAGCATTTTGTCACTATTTCAGGCAGTTTAGTGACAAAAAAGGCTAAAAGAAAAATATAATAACATTATAACACATTGTATTTATTTCAAAAGTATACCGACAAAAAAATGTCTTTATCCATTTCTCCATCTCTAATATCATATATTTTAGTTATTTATTATAATTATTAGATTATGAGCAAATGACTCTATAAAATTTGTCAAATTTTGATCCAATCTACGAATTTGATCTACATAATCCGAACGTAAATTTAATTAGTAAATAATTCAAATATAATATGATTTATACGACCCAAAAAATTTTAATCGAATTAAAATAGACCCTCTAATCAATATATTTTGACACATAAAAATTAAATTATAGGCCGACCCGTATAACCCTTAAATAAATATGGCTTGTTGTTAGGTGGAATTTACAATGCGAATGAAAGGAAATGAAATTAGGTGAATATTTATGTCTTCGCCAAACCACAATATTCGTCACCGTCAATTAGTTATACTTGTATTAATTTATAGTTTTCTTGATACTTATCATTTCCAACCAGTCCATATATATATTTAAAATTTCAATAATAAAAAAAAACATGTAAATTAAGCCACCCGAAAATGTGTTTTTCTATTTTATTTTTATATTTCTTCATTGCAAAACAAGTCATTTCCGTCTTCCTCTTACAATTATATGTAGTCACGATGAATATTGTACCATCAAATGTGAATCTTCCAGATTTTTGTAGATTTGGTGTCTCTTTACATATATTAAAAGTTGAATAATTAGATAATAACATTCCTAATTTTCAAAAATGAAGAAATTAATGAGATTGAAGAGAAAACTTGTTTTTACTGTTACTGTGAAAATAAGCAATGATACAATTTACATTTCTCGGCTTTATAATTTCGCCTTGTAAACTTATCGATCTATTTTATCAAAAAGTAATTAATGTTATTTTTATACTTTCAATCGGAATAACATTGCCATTAAAGTTGCAAAATTAGAACAATATTGCTTCATAAATTACAAATCGAGACAATAAACTGATTTTTTTAAATATATGTCATCTTACTCAAGCCGTTGAAAATGCAAATTTGTCTCTCAAAATTATCTAAAAGAGCAATTCTCATTAAATTGAGAACACCAGTTAATTGAATGGAGACTATAGACATCAATTTTCTTCCGAGCAATATCTTCAACAATATAATTTTCAAACATATTACGAGGGCGTACAATTTCAACTTGTATATATCCAAATTGCAAGTCCTATGGATGGCAGCTTCAAAAAGGGAAAAATACAACCAAAACGTGCTTCAACTACCACTCAAAATTTGAATTCAACATCAATTGGCGATGCTTACGAAATTTTTGTTTTGTCCAGCCTCCAACTGCTAGCAAAATAATATTCTATTTGATAACAGCTTTGGAAAAATTTTGGTCCAAATCTGCAAAATGAAAAAAAAGAAAAAACAGAGTTTCAAGCACGCTTCAATGGTCAAGTTAATTAGAGTCTATATAAAATATTCATATAGAAAATAACGAAAAGATATGAAGAAGATCTACTAGGATAGAAAACTTACTCGTATATATACACATATACTTATCAGGATTTAATATGCAAATTTTAATGCCTTGTAATATTTGGATTAATGACTATTTCTCAATTCACCTTAAGCTTGTGGTGTCTTGCTTAATTAGCTCCGCGTGCTCTATCAAAATTTCTATTCAATTTTGGGTTAATTATAAAAAAGGTCTTCAACTATAGGGTATCTTATAATGTTGGACTCCATCTTCAAAATTTTACAATATCAACTCTTAACTTCAACTCTCCTTTCAATTGAGGGGCTCCGCGCTATTCTCTCAATATTCCATCATTCTCCTTTCAATAGCGACAGAGTCCCTTAATTGAAAGAAGAGTTGAAATTGGGAGTTGACATTGTAAAATTTTTAAGATGGGATCTAATATTATAAGATACCCTATAGTTTGAACTTTAATTTGTAATTAATCCTCAATTTTTTTATTAAATAGAAATTTTCCTATAGAAATCATAAACAGATAATTAAGATATCGTATTAGATATCTATGTAAAATTTTAGATTCTAGGATTTACATATATCCATAATTGTTATTATAATTAAAATTGAGAAGAATTTTGTATTAAAAAAAAGATTAATTACATAAAAAGTCTCAATTATAGGGTATTTTTCAATATTTGTATTCAACTTTAAAATCTTGCAATTTCAACGTCAAACTTACAATTACTTTTAATTATGGAGCTTTTCATCAATTTATCCGTTTAAACTAACGGATGATGCTGACTGACATGCCTAGGTGGACCCATTTTGCCAACAAGGATGCTGTAAGGCTCCAAATAGTACCCTGATAAGAGTGTGTTATGTATGTGAGTATATTGGTAATGGTTGTTAAAGGACATGAAAATGAATGTTGGGGCAGGAACATGATTGACAATAATGTAATTGTTGAGGGTAATTTGGTAAATTGTGCTAATTGTATTATATATGTATGGAAATAAGTTAAGTGTGGATTAAAGTGTTAACATGAGGAAAGAATGTAGGCAATCAAGTGATTAAGTAAAGTCTAGAGGTCAATGTCTAAATAAGAGAAAGTTAAGAGCACCACCAATGAGATGTTGGCATGTAGTGCTTCTAGAATGGGAAAAAGATAAGCGTGTATTGTAACGCCTCAAGTTCTATTTTCCCAAATAGTACTGTTAATTAACCCAATTTTAGACATGATCGGATAAAATAAAATAAAAATAATGTATGAAAAAAAAAGAGAGTTACAAGTTAAGTTATTGTTGATTTGGGGCTTAATTGTTAAAGTATATAAGTTAGAGGACTCAAATGGAATTTTTGTGGGACCAAAGTTGAAACCTTACCAAAACTACATCCTTTTGTTTTTTTTTTCTTCTTTTGCTGCACATCCAAGAGGATGACTTCTCCTTTCTTCACCGCCCCACCTCCCTCTTCTTCTATTTTCTTTTTCTTTCCTTATTCACTTAAACCCATACCCATTTTTCTTCTTAACTCACAGAAACGATCTTCCTTCAAGGGTTTGGTGAGAATGTCGGCAAGCTGGTTTTCTGTAGACACAAATTCCAGCAGGATGTCTCCTCTTTGTACATGATCTCTAATGAAATGATGGCGAATTTCTATGTGCTTTGTTCTTGAGTGCATAACTGGATTTTTGGTAAGATTTATGGCACTTGTATTATCACAAAAAATAGGGATTTTATCAAATTCTATACTCCGACCACGTCGTTGCCTCCTGCCGCCGCATTGCTGCCCTCCGTCGGCAACAGCCCCTCCGGGTTCCTCTTTTTCCTTCCCTCTCTTCTTTTTCCCGTCACGCTAGAGGAGCAGCCCCCTCCTCTTCATCTTGCTTTGGTTTCCTCTCTCTCTTTACTCCTTTGGTTGCAAGCTTTCCTCCATTAATTACTAGGTAAGCCTTATTCTCCCTTTTAATTGTTGTTTAGTGAGGGAAAATTGAGGTAAGTGAGGAGATTTAGATTTAGGGATTTTATGAAATTGGGAAAAAACTATTTATTTTTAGTTAATTGATTATTTAAGTAATTAGATATTTAGAAATTGTTGTAAATTAAGTATTATCATATAATTGATTGAGAATTTGTGTTGGATTATGGATTTATGAAAAGAAAGAAGGTGAAGTGAGTGTGAAGGGAAAGGAAGTGCAGGGAAAATGATGAGTTAAAACTTTTGGAGGTAGAAATTGAAGAAATTGACATCTAATTTTAGTATATATGCGTTCGTGCAATTCCTTTTTTTTTAATTTGTATATTATTTAATTAAAGTTTTTTGGTATATTGGGTAGGATTTTCATGAATTGATGTTATAAATATATGTTTGAGTGTTAAATGGATAATATGAAATGATTTACTTAAATTATAGGAGTTTAAATTGTAAACTTGCCCATTAACATACAATATGTAAGTTATGGTTTTAGGTGGTTGGTTTGAAAATTTATAAAATCAATGTTATAAATAACTAATTAGACATTAAATGAGTAGTATGAAATACTTAAATTGAGTTAAGGGTTAAATTGCAAAATTGTCATTTTACTTATATTATGTAAACTACTAGATCCTTAAAATATATACATGGTTTTCTTAATTGAAATGGTAAATAACTTATTATAAATGTGTAATTGAAGGAATACATTCATGAAATTGAATTTGAATATTTTAAGCCATGACTTGGCCTTAACTATGATTTATATAATTTATAATATGTTGTTTTTAAATAACTTTAATTAGCAAGTTTTATCATGATTTTAAGGTAATTGTTTATAAATACAGTTTTTAAAATCCCTTGATTGAAGCCTGTGTATAAATGGGCTTATTTTTAAACTCTTGAAGAGTATAAATTGTATAAATTACTACATAATCGTGACCTCAAGTAAAGACTAAAAAGTGAGAACGGATTAAATGGGAAAATAGAATATGAACTTAATTATATTTGCCATTAGTAAAATTAGACAGGAATTGGAGTAATAGGATAAGGTTGGCCACCAATTAAGAAAAGCTAGCAATACTGCATCTTAGTATGATTACCAGATTGAATGGCTCTGAGAACTTTTCTGGTGAATGTAATTAATTTGAGTTATGGGCTTAATGGATCCGAGAGCTTAGTCCATATATATATACATATATATATAGTTCATGGTAAAATTACGAATGTCAATAATAAGAAAATGTTGAATGGACCGACTGATTTCGAGAAGTCGGTCCCGTATTTAGATTTCATTTATCCAGCTCGACGCAATTTCGTTGGATTTTACTTGGGACAAATACAGAAAATGGATATAAAGTGCGAAATAAATAATTTGACACTTTTAATTGAAAATATTTAATTAGTTATTCATTGGACTATAACATTAATTAAATCTTAATTTAGAAAAATATGAACAAATATGTGAATTATACAAGTTTAAATTTCTTACAATAGATTATGGCCTCTATGTTTGGAAGTAAATAGAAATATTTGTGTTTGATAATTTATGAGATTCTAAGTATGTTTTGGTTAAATATTTTATATTGTTGGAAAAATATAATTGCTTGAATACCACTAAGCAAAATGATTAGCGCATGGTTTTATTTTCGCGCGTAGGTTTAAAGAAAATTTTGAAGGTAGTGAAAAGTGGATCTATAACAAAATTCGAGTCACAACAGAAAGGTGTAGGGATTTTGAGGTGGATGCACGACTTGATTCCTTTTGTTATCTTTTGAATATTCTGACATGTATGCAGTAATTTGGCGATGTAAATTTTTATGTATTCACTTATGAGTGTTGACGTTGTAAATTAAGTTATTTGGAACCAATTATATAAATTATATATGAAGGCTAATAAAATCTTAGATGTGCTATAACTTAATTTGGTTGAGATGAAGTTTTGAAATATTGGAAGAAGGGCAAACCATTTGGTGTTGGAGTTTGAAGTGGAGTCGAATGGTATGATAGATGAAATAGAAGTGCATTGAGAATATTTCTTACAGGGGGTTTTTAAGGAATTTCAAAGAAAATTATGTTGAAATTTTTATAAATAAACAGTAACTGTTAAAAGATAAGGTTTTTAGATAGAATATTTTGTATTGGCCGTCTTAAAGAAATTTAAATCAGAGTGTGACATCTGGTATTTAGGTCTTATAACTGATCGGGCATGGGATGTTGCATGTATTTATTGAAAGGAAGAGAGAGGATTGGCTATCTTGAGATGGTTAAATTTCTAGCAACCTTCCTCTGTTCTTCTCACAACTAAATTGCTTCTAATTGATTTTGAAGAGAGAATTGAAAAGGGAAAACAAGAATTTAAGTTCGAGAGATGAATTAGGCAAGTAATTTTTGCATTTATGTGTGAAGTCTTTTATTCTTTTTTCCTAACATTTAAGATGTGGGAATGAATATGTGGACTTTGATTTGTGTTTGTATTGAGTGTAATTAGTGCTTTAGTGAAAAAAAAAGAGTAAAAGAAAAGCGATTAGAGAGGCAACGCTACAAAAAAAACAGTGAATTAGCGACGGCAAATCCGTCACCAATTGATGAATTTTCGTCGCTAATTCACTATAGCGACTAACAATTGGTTGTCATTATTTGGTTGTCGCTAGCATATTTAGCGACGAAAATAAAAAATAGTCGCTAATTTAGCGACGAAAAATCTGTCGCTACAAGAGGTATGGGAATTTATTGTTTTGATTCATTTTACAAGTATGTATTAGATGTTTTAAATGTAAATTCTGGTTTAATAATGATGATGTATAAGATAATTGAGGTTATATCATGTGATGGAATCAATTTGAGCCTTGAAGTGATTGATTAGTTCATACTTTGGATTTTGTTCACTTGAACCAATCTGAGTATTTTGGCCATAAATTAGCCTATAGACCTTCAAATTAAGTAATTATGGTGCCTTTGAAATTTTAAGACATAGGCATTCAACTTTTATAAAGAACTCTATAGCTAATTTCGCCCCTAAAATGCTTAAAAATAACCTAAGATTTTGAAGTATGTTGTTGGCCCTATTTTGGACCAACTTGTGGTATTTTTGTGATATTTTCTGATTTATAAGTCTGATTGACTTTATTTTTTATGTTATAGAAACTAGAGACATAAAGGAATAATTTTGTAGAAGACTTTTTTTGCTAAAAATGTAACAGCCCAAAATTTGCATATGACACGCATGATATCTTCTAGAGCATGAATAATATCCCTAGGATAGTTTTTGGAGTAATCAGAGTAGATTAAGACAGGAAAATTTAAAAGTGCTTAAGGGTTAAACGTGCTCAGACCAGAAAAATTCAAGGATGGGTGACTTGCCGGCCAGTTTGATCTAACACTAGGATTTAAAAATAGGTGTCAAATGGAGCCCAGTGATACAATTTGAGAAGACATTGAGTTTACATAAGCCTTCAAATCAAACAGAGAAGTCTTTATTTGGTACTGTAAACTCGATTGACCAGAAGTTTGACCGAGCCATAAAATATCCTAAAGACCTCCAAAAATTATTCCAATCATTTAGACATGTTAGATATGACTTAAATTAACTATTGAAGGTGAAATATAATTTTTCCAACAGTTTTGAAATTTTGGATTTCGGACCGGCTGATTTTACCTTCGAAACTAAAAGTATACCAAAACATTGTTAGAATAACTTGAAATTTTAGCCATGTGTTTTTGCATATGTTAGTGCATGCAAGGCAAAATTTCATAGCATTTTGATAAGCGGAGCATTAAATTCAGGAAAACAACGAAAAACCAAAATTAAATTAATCGGAGGACTTAAAGACCATAATTAGTTCATCTAAGGACATGATGGTCATTATAAATGAGCCATAATCAGATACATGTATCAACATAGCTTAAAGAGGAGTAGAGAGCAAGGAAATGGTGACAAGTGGCTTAAAAATAAGCCATTTGATAAAATAGTAAATGAAGAAATTTGGGCCATTGATTTGGTGAACCAATGAACAGCATGGAGAAGTCTATAATACTTCACATTTCTGTCCAAAAATCTGTAATCTTCCTATTTCTTGAAGAAATCGACCAGCCATAAGAAAAATGATTTTCACTATTTTTTTCGGTTCTTTCCATCTCCCTCCATATTTCATGCCCTAATTTTACCCAATTATACTACAAGACATTCTCTTCATCTTAGAATCTTGATTGGAGCAAAGAGAAGTTTGGAAAACAAAGAATTTTTGTGAGAGAAAGTAAGCATAACTAGGTAAGACATGGTGTTTTAGCTAGTTTTATTTGAGGATTTTTATATAAGTTTGTAGAGCATCTCAAGCATGATCAGTAGGTAGCATTTAGATATAAAAATTCATCACATAAACTCACCAATTTCTCTCTCTCCAAATCAGCCAAAAGGGGAAAATTAAGAGGAAGAGAAGAGCTAAGAGGAAGAAAGCAAAGGAAGGAAAGATTAGGTGAATTCAAGCTTGATTAAGGTTAGTGGATATATTCTTTACACTTAATTTCATTTAATCTTTGAATTTTCTATATAAATCATATTATGTAACCAAGTGAAATGAAAGAATAATGAGAAATAAATTTAGAGAACTTAGTAAAATGATAAATTAGTATGAAATAAGCATAAAAATTAAAAGAAATATATCAATAGGTGAAAGGACTTAGTATGGCCAAATGGTACCCTAAAGAATGTAATGAGTTATTTTGTTGTTAATTAATGTATTAAACATGATTTGACTAAAACAATGGTGAATAATGTATGTTAGGATTGATTTAAGCTTGAAGTAATGTATGGACATAATAATTAGAATGTATACATAATGGTATTTACATAAGTAACATAATGATACTAAGGTAAAATAGGTATTAACTAATATGTATATGTATAATTTAATCCTAGGAACATAAATGGCATGAAATAGAATAAGAAAACATATGGTATGATAGGTAACTTAATGAGGCCGAATGGGTTACCTAATAGTAATGAGATAGTTTCATCATGTTTAGGTTTCATTTCTTACATACATTGTGATCTCATTTATATTATTCATGATTGTAAAAAAAGGAAGATGTATGATAGGATACATAATGGGTATACTATGATAAATGTAATGGAAATACGACATAATGTATAATATTTAATTGCCCTTAGTATACAGTGGAAGATTCTGATGGAATATGACATGGTATGATAATCATGATAGCACAGCGGAAAAACAAAAATTTTATCATGCATACCATACATATCCAAAACTAGGAACGAAAACATGCAATTTTAGGGTTTTGAAACTTACAATAGATGATGCCTTTTTATTCTTTGATTTTGTGATGTCCAGCAACCAAGATGCCTTTATCCACCTTAGTTCTCGATCACCAATGCCAAGGAACAGCCTTTTGCGCCACTCCCTCTATTCTCACACACACACTTGCACCGACGGCTTAAAATCGAGATTGCTAGCTCTCTTTTTCGGTATTGTGTAATGGTTATAGTTTGAAGCTACAAAACTTGATTTTGTACTTCTTTAGATTGCTATTATTGCTCAATAACACAAGAGAATGAGGAACAATCCTTTCTCCTTGTGAAAAATTGAACAAAAGAATTAAGAGAGAGAGAGTCACTATTCACGAGTTACTATTCATGCCACAAAAAAATTAGGTTTAGGGTTTTATTTCTTTTAATATATATGCTTATCCTTTGGCAAGTCATTAATCTGAATTCAACTATCCTAAGATAATTAATTCAAACTCTATCACTTCCTAAAGATAAGTAATATATTTTGAATTAAACTCCTTTGAATTTAAATTCAAATTTGAAATAAAACATAAGACATTTAAATAAATGAAATCACTTAATTAAATATATAAGTGATTTAATTTAATTTAAATTCCTTTAGGCTTTAATATTCAATTAACTTAATTAACACAAGATAATTAATTAATTGAAATTAAACCTTATGGGCTGAATTTCTCTCTCTCATGGACCAAAGCCCAATAGCAATATTATAACCCATTACATACATTAATTTGACTTTAATTAAAAGCCCAAATTAATGTCCAATACTTAATTTAAATATTTTAAGCCCAATGCTTTGTGTGCGATCCTATAGGTCCATTTAATGTTGGCAATGAATTAATAAATTAATTCAAAGGCTATATATATTCTCTAGCAAGATATTATAGCATTCCAAATTAAATGAAAATGCATATGGCATTTGGTGACCTAATGCAATTTCGCATAGTCCCTTACCCATAAATATTAGAATTAATATAAGGCATGGAACTAGTCATCCTTATATACATTAATTCATTTCTTGATATTCCAGTGACACTGAACTCTCAGATAAATAATGATTACTCATTATTTCATCTCGGTATGGCCATACACTTCTCAGTTCACTGATCAAGTGGCCGGTGATATTTTTCTCTCTTATCGAGAGGGGTAATCCCTTCACTTCTCTCATGCTCTCTAACATGAATCAGTGCATACCCAATCATACCCGTACTTGTCACTCTGTTACGAGCACGTTAGGTGTATGTCAAAGTACACAATAATTCATAAAGAGTTTCATAGAGATTTCAGGTCTAAGAACTCCGATACAAAACTTGCATATGAGAAACACTTATGACTTGTACCATGTAGTGTTCTCATGAGCGGATCGAATCCAGATACCATGTTCTTTAACATGTATCTATGATCTCTGATTGACACTCTTGTCCTAATGATCCGTAAGACAGAACTCATAAGATCAGAGAGAGCATACTAATCTTAATTCATTTATTATTCCCATAACAATGACTGACTAGGGATATTTAGAATGATGTCTCATTTGTTTCAAGGTCTTACAATCCATGTGCCTCACACATGATAACTTAAACCGAAACAACATTCTTGGATAGTTTTATCAATTGATATGCACAGGAATACAAAAGATAAAACTAGTGCCTCATTTTATTAATTTCAAGTATTTCGTTACAATGCATTGGGGCTAGGGCTTACACTAACAATCTCCCACTAGCACTAGTCCCAATTGGGCATAGCCCTAAGACCGAACGCTCTCAAATGAGCTTCGTGCAGATTTGGACGTAACTGTTTCGTCAAAGGATCTGCTACATTGTCTTCACTTGATATCTTGCTAACCTTGACGTCCCCACAATCAATAATTTCTCTGATCAAGTGGTACCTTCTGAGTATGTGTTT
This sequence comes from Excoecaria agallocha, assembly GCA_037975025.1. Taxonomy (NCBI): domain Eukaryota; kingdom Viridiplantae; phylum Streptophyta; class Magnoliopsida; order Malpighiales; family Euphorbiaceae; genus Excoecaria; species Excoecaria agallocha. The sequence continues at coordinate 175,222 of JBBPFJ010000170.1, forward strand.
GGATTTCTAGTGTGACCGGGGCTCCTTGGCCTGTGCAATGGCCCCGTTATTGTCACAGAAAATTTCTAATGGATCTAGGACGCTTGGGACCACTCCTAATCCATTAATGAAATTTTTAATCCAAACAGCCTCTATTGCAGCCTCACTTGCTGCAATATACTCAGATTCTGTAGTTGAGTCGGCAACGGTTTCTTGCTTCGAGCTTCTCCAGCTGACAGCACCACCGTTCAAAACAAAAACAAACCCAGATTGCGATCTAGAATCCTGAGTGCTGGTCTGAAAAGCAGCATCGGCATAACCTTGTATGACGAGCTCTTCTTGACCACCATACACCAAGAAGTGACCTTAGTCCTTCGCAGGTACTTCAGGATCCCTTTTACAGCAGACCAGTGCTTCTCACCAGGGTCTTGCTGAAACCTACTGGTTATACTCAGTGCATGAGCAACATCCAACCTAGTACATAACATAGCGTACATGATAGATCCAATAGCAGATGCATATGGGATTCTACTCATGTTGTCCCTTTCCTCTTTGGTTTTAGGGCACTGTTCTTTAGTCAAAGGAACTCCCAAAGCCAAAGGTATGTATCCTTTCTTTGAGTCTCCCATACTAAAATGCTTTAGTACTTTGTCTATGTACTTTTCTTGACTTAGTCCCAAAAGCCGATTCGATCTATCTCTATAGATTCGAATACCAAGTATTGTCTCGGCTTCACCTAAGTCTTTCATTGAGAAACATTTTCCCAACCATTGCTTAACCTTTTGCAATGTTGGAATATCATTCCCAATGAGAAGGATGTCGTCCACATATAGGACCAGAAACACTACTATGCTCCCACTAACCTTCTTGTACACACAAGGCTCATCTTCGTTCTTGATGAAGTCAAATTCTTTGACTGCCTCATCAAAGCGAAGATTCCAACTTCGGGATGCTTGCTTTAATCCATAAATGAATTTTTGAAGCTTGCATACCTTCTTAGGATGCTTGGGATTGACAAAACCTTCAGGCTGTGTCATATACACATCCTCAAGTAAATTTCCATTGAGGAAAGCAGTTTTGACATCCATTTGCCATATCTCATAATCATGATATGCAGCTATGGCAAGCAAGATCCTGATGGATTTGAGCATGACTACAGGCGAAAAGGTTTCGTCATAGTCTACACCATGAGTTTGCCGAAAACCTTTTGCTACTAGTCTACCTTTGTAGGTCTTATCAGCTTTGAGTTTGAATAGCCACTTGCATTCAATTACCTTAGCACCTTCCGGTGGATCAACCAAGGTCCAAACCTGGTTATCGTACATTGATTGCATCTCGGATTTCATGGCTTCAAGCCAATTTTCCGAGTCTGGGCTCTCAATAGCTTCTCGGTAGGTAGTAGGATCCTCACGATCTACTAACTCAATAGTGTCACTGTCAGTGATTAGAAATCCATATCTCTCAATCTCCTGACGTACCCTACCGGACCTTCTAGGTTCTTGTGTAATGGGTTCTTGTTCCACAACTGGTTGTGAACTTGATCCCATTTCCAAACCATCCTCTATAGGAGTTTGTGGTGCTTGAATTTCTCCAAGTTCTACTTTACTCCCACTGTCTTTCTTGAGAAGGAACTCCTTTTCCAAGAAAACAGCCTTGCGAGCAACAAATACTTTATTCTCGGCTTGTGAGTAAAAGTAGTATCCCTTTGTTTCTTTAGGATAACCCACAAACAAGCAGACAGTGGATTTGGACTCTAGTTTTTCAGATGTTAATTTCTTAACATGTGCTTCACAGCCCCAAATCCTGAGAAAAGACATATTGGGTTCTTTCCCAGTCCATACCTCGTATGGTGTCTTCTCAACTGCTTTAGTTGGAGTACGGTTCAATAGAAACGCAGCAGTTTCTAATGCATAACCCCAAAAAGAGATAGGAAGATTAGCTTGACTCATCATAGATCGAACCATGTCCAACAGAGTTTGATTTCTCCTTTCGGACACACCATTCCATTGAGGTGTTCCAGGAGGAGTGAGCTGTGAAATAATACCACACTCCTTTAGATGACTGTCAAACTCTTGGCTTAAGTATTCGCCACCTCGATCTGATCGAATGGCTTTTATACTTTTGCCAAGTTGGTTTTCTACTTCATTCTTAAACTCTTTGAATTTCTCAAAAGTTTCAGACTTGTACTTCATCAGATAGACATAGCCATATCTACTGAAGTCATCTGTGAATGTCACGAAGTAGCTAAAACCACCTCTAGCATGTGTACTTAAAGGTCCACATACATCGGAATGTATTAGTTCCAATAAGCCATTAGTCCTCTCGCCATTTTTATTAAAAGGACTCTTTGTCATTTTTCCATGCAAACATGGCTCGCATGTATCATAAGACTCTAAGTCGAATGACCCAAGCACTCCAGTTTTGTGGAGTCTTGAAATGCGTTTTTCGTTTGCATGTCCTAAGCGACAATGCCAGAAGTAAGTAGGGTTCAATTCGTTTGATTTAACCCTCTTTGTATTAATGTTGTATATGGACTCTTTGTTTTGTAAATCAAGGATATAAAGACCATTTTGCAACATGGCATTGCCATAAGAAATGCCTTGGCGACGAATATGAGCATTGCCATTTTCAATAACAAAATCAAATTCATCATTATCCAAACATGAAACTGAAATAATGTTTCTGCTCACAGTAGGCACATAATAACAATTATTCAAAACAATACAAAGTCCGGAAGGTAAAGTGAGGTGATAGTCGCCTATCTTCATGGCAGCAACTCGTGCTCCATTCCCCACACGGAGGTCCACTTCATTCTTCCTAAGTAACCGCCTATTTCTTAACCCCTGCACATTTGAACAAATGTGAGAACCACAACCGGTATCCAATACCTAAGTGGTAGAAATAGAAAGGTTAACTTCAACAACAAAAATACCAGAACTGGACGCCTTGGCTCCATTCTTCTTTTGTTCTTCCTTAAAGAGAGCGCAATTCTTCCTCCAATGCCCTATCTTGTTGCAATGGAAGCAAGTGCTCTCACTCTCTTTGAGTTTTGGCGCCTTGGGCTTGGATTGGGCCTGAGGTGCACTCCCACTTGACTTGGGTTTTGCCTTTCCCTTTCCTTTTCCCTTAGCTTGTCCCTTCTTAATTCCCTTTTGAACCATTAGTACGGGATTGGTCTTTCGAATGTTTTCTTCAGCATTCTTAAGCATCCTATGAAGCTCAGTGACTGACTTGTTCATTGCATGCATGTTATAATTCATCACAAATGGATCATAAGCAACAGGTAATGATCCTAAGATCAAGTCAGTGGCCAATTCCTTTGGCACTAGTACCTCAAGCTTCTCAAGAGTATCAAGATACCCTTTCATCTTGAGTACATGGGTACTAACAGAAGTACCCTCAGCCATCTTGCAAGAAATTAAAGCCTTTGTTGTCACGAACCTCTCGTGACGAGCTTGTTCTTGGAACATCTCCTTGAGGTGCACCATGATCGCATAGGCCTCTTGGTCCATAAATTGCTTTTGCAATTCAGGCACCATAGTGGCCAGCATCAGACAGGTCACATCATTGGAGTCGCTCTTCCTGGTCTCAAAAGTTTCCTTTTGAACCGCAAAGGCGTTCCTTCCTGGTTCATCAGGCAAGGGTGCATCCAAAACATACGACTTCTTCTCTTGCTTAAGAACTATTCTTAAGTTTCGAGACCAGTCTATGAAATTGGTGCCATTCAATTTGTCCTTTTCAAGGACCGATCGCAATGAGAAATTGTTGTTTGAAGATGCCATTTTCAATCTACAATAAAATTTAGCAAGATTAAATGAGGTCTTATTAATGATCCCACAAACCGAATTAATATCCCTTTAAATAATTCGCGTTAGTGATTTAATGTGGGCCAAGATCCACTTTTCTCAACAACTTATTAGTCAAGCTGAGCTTGTACACCTAACAAGTTAAGTTACTTAGGTAGGAAAACTCCAATCATGTCTCGTATATGACTCTTGGATCAAATGGGCTAACATCTTAAGATGTTATAGCACAACCCATTTATTAGTTGCCTAGGTCCGGGCATCCCTTTCCATGATAAGTCCAACCTACATTCACAACCCATGCCTCACAAAGATAATCGGGCGCATCTAGGACTCCTAGTCTACGTGACCGATGATCGATGCCTTGACATGTTTCGAATTAGGAAGGCAACTTTATGACTTACTATTTTAGGGATTCATTTTATTACGGCTTACATGGCATACGCTTTGTCATCCATACATAGCATGCATATATATATAATTGCATAAAGTAAAGCGTGACAAACATGGGCCCAAAAACCTACAACTAAGATTCTACACTATTACATAAGAATCTTCGAGTTGGGCTTCTCCACTCCGGTGGGCTTCATCTTGATTTACAAAGTCTTCAAGTATATTCTATTCTAAGAAATAAATGAAACTTTTACAATAAAATATAATGGCTCGCAGGCCATATTTAATTACAAAAACCCAGGGCCCATGAATGCACCATGCATATCCATTCATCACACCAAACAAGCAAATAAATATACATAGCATTCATGGATCAAACAAAGTTCAATTTTAATTAGATTTAGCCAAGCCCATTAATGGAAATTGTGTACTTGAAGCTTTAAGAGATGACCCCGTGATGGGCCTGGGCCGAAGCCCAATGGACTAAATCCTCTTATTGAATAAGTTCTCTTAAAAGCCCAAAACACAAACTAGTTAGATTTGTGCTATAAATCAACTCTAGCATAATTTCCAATTTAGCCATTTTTAATTTTATGTCATACAGCCCATAAACATTAAAAATGCATATAATATGTGCTGACATGAATTAAAAATAAAATCATGAAGAACACATATATAGTTCACGGCATTCATGCAAAAACAAACAAACAACAAAAACTAGTTGTTTAATGCTTATGTAATGCCATAAAATGCACAAACATTTAAATCAATTTTATGAGTCATTTAATAATCTAAATAATTCCATAAACATTGATTTAATATTCTGTACCATTTTAATCTAAATGTGTTTTTACCATTTTAATCAAAACATAACAAACAATGTTGATTAAACATGTAACAAACACAAACTAGACATAGTTTTAAGTGATTTTAAAATTAATCAATTAAATTGTCATGGACCAGAATTAAAACCAAATTTAAAACATGTCCAGACCTGATATTTAATCTTTAAAAATCACTTACAAACATCCCAAAAATGTTTTTACATTTAATTTTGAAAACTAGTTGTTAAAATAGCAATTTACATGCCAACTAGCACCTAGTTTCATAATTAACATGTACCATCAGGTATAAATAATTAAATCCGACCATTACCAGCCCTAATAACATCTTAGGAAAGTATATTAACATGTCATATTAATTATAATACCTATCTAATCAATTAAAATCGTTTTTACACCAAAACAATGCAAAAAACTCAAAACAGAAAATTTCAGATTTGCATGTTTTCAAAATAACGATTTTTAATTAATTTTTTCATGCATCTAAAGCACTAAAATAAGCATGTCTATGCTCTGATACCACTGATGGAATATGACATGGTATGATAATCATGATAGCACAGCGGAAAAACAAAAATTTTATCATGCATACCATACATATCCAAAACTAGGAACGAAAACATGCAATTTTAGGGTTTTGAAACTTACAATAGATGATGCCTTTTTATTCTTTGATTTTGTGATGTCCAGCAACCAAGATGCCTTTATCCACCTTAGTTCTCGATCACCAATGCCAAGGAACAGCCTTTTGCGCCACTCCCTCTATTCTCACACACACACTTGCACCGACGGCTTAAAATCGAGATTGCTAGCTCTCTTTTTCGTATTGTGTAATGGTTATAGTTTGAAGCTACAAAACTTGATTTTGTACTTCTTTAGATTGCTATTATTGCTCAATAACACAAAGAGAATGAGGAACAATCCTTTCTCCTTGTGAAAAATTGAACAAAAGAATTAAGAGAGAGAGAGAGTCACTATTTACGAGTTACTATTCATGCCACAAAAAAATTAGGTTTAGGGTTTTATTTCTTTTAATATATATGCTTATCCTTTGGCAAGTCATTAATTTGAATTCAACTATCCTAAGATAATTAATTCAAACTCTATCACTTCCTAAAGATAAGTAATATATTTTGAATTAAACTCCTTTGAATTTAAATTCAAATTGAAATAAAACATAAGACATTTAAATAAATGAAATCACTTAATTAAATATATAAGTGATTAAGTTAATTTAAATTCCTTTAGGCTTTAATATTCAATTAACTTAATTAACACAAGATAATTAATTAATTAAAATTAAACCTTATGGGCTGAATTTCTCTCTCTCATGGACCAAAGCCCAATAGCAATATTATAACCCATTACATACATTAATTTGACTTTAATTAAAAGCCCAAATTAATGTCCAATACTTAATTTAAATATTTTAAGCCCAATGCTTTGTGTGCGATCCTATAGGTCCATTTAATGTTGGCAATGAATTAATAAATTAATTCAAAGGCTATATATATTCTCTAGCAAGATATTATAGCATTCCAAATTAAATGAAAATGCATATGGCATTTGGTGACCTAATGCAATTTCGCATAGTCCCTTACCCATAAATATCAGAATTAATATAAGGCATGGAACTAGTCATCCTTATATACATTAATTCATTTCTTGATATTCCAGTGACACTGAACTCTCAGATAAATAATGATTACTCATTATTTCATCTCGGTATGGCCATACACTTCTCAGTTCACTGATCAAGTGGCCGGTGATATTTTTCTCTCTTATCGAGAGGGGTAATCCCTTCACTTCTCTCATGTTCTCTAACATGAATCAGTACATACCCAATCATACCCGTACTTGTCACTCTGTTACGAGCACGTTAGGTGTATGTCAAAGTACACAGTAATTCATAAAGAGTTTCATAGAGATTTCAGGTCTAAGAACTCCGATACAAAACTTGCATATGAGAAACACTTATGACTTGTACCATGTAGTGTTCTCATGAGTGGATCGAATCCAGATACCATGTTCTTTAACATGTATCTATGATCTCTGATTGACACTCTTGTCCTAATGATCCGTAAGACAGAACTCATAAGATCAGAGAGAGCATACTAGTCTTAATTCATTTGTTATTCCATAACAATGACTGACTAGGGATATTTAGAATGATGTCTCATTTGTTTCAAGGTCTTACAATCCATGTGCCTCACACATGATAACTTAAACCGAAACAACATTCTTGGATAGTTTTATCAATTGATATGCATAGGAATACAAAAGATAAAACTAATGCCTCATTTTATTAATTTCAAGTGTTTCGTTACAATGCATTGGGGCTAGGGCTTACACTAACAGATTCAGGATTGTAGGATATAATGGCCAGCCATAGGGATCCATATACCGCAGTAAAATCACACAGTAAATTATTCTTAAGGAATGACTACATTTAAGCAGGTCACCTCACTAATACAATCATACAGTCCTCATCCCATATATCCAGAACGAGAATTTTCGCTGGTGACTACTAGGAACAAAATGATAATTATGCAAGAAAACAGAGATTGGATGGTAAATTTTACATAAAAGAAGTCATAAATATAAATAAATAGGAAATAACGTGAAAAATAAGATTAATATGTTCATAAAGGGAAAAATAGTAATTACACAATAAACTAGGGGTAAAATAGTAATTTGGCATCAAAAAGATGATTAAAAAGATTAAAAAGGTCAAATAAGGCAATAAGGGCAAAACCATAATTAATGAAAAGTTAAGGGACTACAATGTAATTTTCCATCTTATAAGTGAATATAAAGGCCAAAAAGGGAATTTACCATTTAGATTAAATTAAAGGTCAATGAAAGTCAAATCATGTCAAATAAAGTATATAAAAAGTTTAGAAATCTACCGTTAATTTTATATCCAAGTAACAATATTATAGTAACTAATAAGAAAAATAAATATAATAATTAAGGCTTGGGTATT
>JBBPFJ010000170.1:183424-328316 GCA_037975025.1 Excoecaria agallocha
TTTATAACATGTTTTAGGTTTATTTAATTATTAAACAGTTTTACAACAAAATTACATAAATGTACTGATATTATAACAATTTTTATCAATAACGAACCATTTATATGAGTAATTAATCATTTTAATAATGGAGAATACATTATTAATTTTAATTTTTACATAAAAAATAATTTATTTTTTTATTTTTAAAATATTTTGTTTTAAGAATAAATAACTAAAATTGCTGCAATTGGAAACTAAAAAATAATAAATAAGAAATGGTTTGACACAATGAAAAATGAGATTAAGATGAATGAAATTGATTTGGAAACCAAAAACAAATAAACAAAAAGAAAGTAAATTAAAGATTTAGATTGGATATATAGGCTCATTTATGTTAAAAGTCCAATTAAAAAAAACTTATATTTGATCAGAATCAGTTGAACCAAATCGAGCCAACCAAAATTATTTCGGTCCATTTGATTTTCAGTTCTATAAACTTTGGTTTCAGTTTCGATTCTTATATTTTATAAACTTCGATTTTTGATTTGTTTGATTCGATTTTGAACCGAACCGAACCGATCATTTGCACACCCCTAATTGTAGGTATCCACCAAGTGAATTAGATGTGGGTTTGGTTGCACGACATAACTCTCTGTACAACCATGTGAGAACAATATATCCCCAACTATACTTACCTACAACCTGTAAATTTTCTAGCAGTGGCAGCCACATCAAATGTATGTAATTATTTGATGTCCTGGACATAATAAGCTACCAATACACATAAGAATTCATGCACGAGCAAAATATTGTATCTGATATTCATTTGCATCGGGTGGCAAAATATTAAAATGTCTCCCCAACCATGCCATTTTTACACTGTGTCTCCTGAATTCATTTTCTGGCGGAACCTGACCTAAAAGACAGCCACATTCATAAGGCCAATCATGGTATAGATGTCCAGTTACAAGACATCCATCGATGGGCAATCCTGTCAATATAGCAATAAGTGAGATTGTCGCTTCGCCAACCGAAAAGTGAAATGTGTGCGTCTTTGGTCGCCACCTCTCAACCAGTGCAGTAACTAAATTATTATTCACATTTATCACACCTATTTGTGATACGCCATAAAATCCTGCTACTCTTAGGTACAGAATTTTTCTATCATCAATGTTTCTATAATGATTACTTATACTAGCTCTGCATGTTACCAACATATTATGTTCAGCCTAAAAATAATTAAATAAGGTATGAGTATTATATAAATAATTATGTACCTACATATATGTTTATTACGGTGAAATAAAAAAATTATCTGTCCGTTCCAAATGGCATCGGCTCGATGTTTGCCTCCAAGCGTTAGTACATCCTTCACGATGGGTCCAAAATTTATGTATTATTGGTTTCTAAATTGATGCATCTCTTATTGCTCTATTAGTGATTTCGATAATAAATATTATTTGTGCATTGTAAACATTTTTTTCATAAATAATTATTTCTATGTCTATATCAATATTATTCAGTAAAATAATGCAATTTAAATTACCTAGTTTTTTTAGAACAATATATTAATATTATTTTTCTACAATAAATATTGCAAATAACAAATTAATATTTCATATTGACTATTGGTATAACAAGTACAACATAGATAATTATTTAATTTTTTTCCATATACACATTAATTAATTTTTTTAATTTAATTTACAAAAATATTTAAATTATATGCAAATCTTACCCTTTTTTCTCCTCGCATCACAAAAATATTTATCAAAATACAACTGCAAATTAAATATCAACGCAATTAACTATTGTTTTTATTTATTAATTATAAAATATTTATGTATACAAATTTATTATGAATAATACAATAAATATCACACCATGTAATACAATATAAATCTTGTAATACAGTATAAACAATTGTTATTTAACATTATAATTTACATATAAATAAATTTTGTACAGTTGAATTAAAGCTATTGTCATAACATATTTAAATTTTTAAATTCTAAATTTACTTGTCTTTCTTTGCAGATCACTCGGCTACCTAACATATATCACCTGTCAAAAATTATTTAACACCATTAACAATATTTTTAAATTTATTGATACCACGGATTATTAAAATTAACAGTTAATTTATTTTTCTTTAATTTTTTCCTCAACTAAGAGACTAATAGTACAATTTAATTCAACTGTTGAACTAAATAAAACATATTATCTTTTATAAGCATATAAAATAATAACAAACTAATTAACTACATTCATATTCATTAACTCTAAATTATTTAACTCTATAACCATATTAAAAATCATATTAAACAAATAACTAATAACATATTAAATTAATAACCAATTAAATAACTGTTAATTACATTCAAATAATATCAAATTAATACCCAAACAAATAACTAAATACATGCTAAATTAATTAAATTAAATCATGTTAAAATATATTGCTAAATACATGCCAAAATAGTAACTAAATAAATTCTTAAAATCATATTAAAATAATAACCAAATAAAATTTTTACATTTAATCATCATTATTAATTTTTTTATTTGTATACTTAACCCCTAACATTACAAAATAACTATAATCATGTTTTCTCTAATTAGCTGAAAACAATAGGACCCTTTTTTAGAATCACAGCCAGGAGTCTAGAAACCCAGAATGAGCTTGGTAGAGCTGAAGGGCTGATAAGGGTGTGGTTGAATGGTAAGATTCTTCACCTGGACTCAATGAAGTTGAGAAGAGAAACATTGGGTATGGAGAAATCTATTTTTGGAATTGGTTTGTTCATTGGAACTGTTGCTATTCGGTACGGATATGATTGTGGGTGTAGCATTGCTCAATAGCTTGCCATTAATGACTCTGATCTTTACCATTCTAAGGTTTTCCCCTTTCCTATTTCTCCTCTTTTATGATTATTCAGACTCCTGTTATGAGTGGGTGCTATTCAAAATTTTGCCTTTCATCTTCTTCTGCGATTTTTTCGTATCTTGTTTTTCTTTGTTTTATCTTCTAACTAAACAGTGAAGAATTATGAAGGAAAATTGCACATTTTAGTCTTAAACTATGCATATATTTTGTATTGAGCCCCTGAAGATTCATTTGCTCTTCAGTTTAAGCTACCGATATTTTATTTTATCAAAATTAAACCTTTATTTAGCTAGAGTAAGCTGCGTTCCGGCTAGACAAAATCAAAGTTGAAGGTTAAATTTTAACAAAATAATTGCTGGATGTGTTAATTTAGAAAGAATTAAAATGATATGGCTTAATTTTGAGTAAATCAGTGATTGAGGACTTAATCTAGAAAGATAAATGTTTAGGGGCTCAACAAACAAAGCACCTATATTTCGCGGGGCAATAAATGCTTGAGTTAATTAGTTCCTATAGTGAAATGCTATGGGCTATTAACTAATGATATTGGACTATGATCATCATTCTATTTTCTCGCCTGAAAATGAATAATAGGCGTAAACAGTAAAACAAACCTTTGTAGCTGAGGAAACTTTCAATTCTCTATAGTTGTTTCTCCAGCTCTCTAACAGCAAATGTTTGACATTCTAGGATGTTCTACTTTAGCAGTCAGAAACAGCAATTAGGTGGCTGAATTGGTCATTAACCATCTCACTGTAAATTTGTAGCTTGTTAGGTTTTATACAAGAATTGGGTTCAAGACTGTGTATGAAGTGACTGGTTCAACACTTGGAGACATTGCTCATATGTTGGTGTGGGGAGGTGTAGGAACTCGAATGGATGCTAAGGTTGAGGAGCTTCTAGTAAAATGGTGCACCAGGTTCGAACGCCGGGATTAATTTCATGTTTTGCTGCTTAATCATACAAGGTAGAAAGGCTGAAATTTAGAACCTCAGCAAATCGTGTTTAGAAGTGACATTGACCTAAAGAACTGTTCTGAAGTCTTTGCAAGTACTGGTCTGGTCTGAGAATGGTTTTCAGCAGTTTGTGCTTGCTCTTAAGCTTTGGTGTTGAGGTGGCTGGCTGTTAAGCGCAGAAAAGGTACCTCTCTGTACATGGTAGAACTTCTGCATTATGGTATGTTATGACGTGGTTCAGAGAATAAGTTATGTAATCTTGTAAAGTCATATTTTTGAAATATGATTGGCCATTAAATAACTATAGATAAAACACTTGCTTGAATCTTCTTGCTTTGGGTCAGTTGTATTCTTATTCTACAGATTGATAATGAAAGACACGGATAGGAAAGATGTCTTAGCCTCGTCCTGGAGCTTATATGGCCTAGAAGGAAATTTTTCAAATTTTCATCAGTTCATGTAACATGACCCTCGGCAAATAAAGCTTTTCTTTTCTCTCTTTGGGGTTAACTATTATTCTAGAAGTTAGGTTTCCTCTTTTGTGTTTTTTTCTTTTGGGTATGTCATACTGAGTATATTTTTGCTGGTATAGTAACAAGGCAACTAGAGGACTTCATGAAAACTTAAAACACATCCGTGCCAACTGAGCAAACTCTACGGGCTACGGCAAAACCAAAAGAAAGAAAACAAGCATGCTGAAATTAGGAGAAACTTATAAATCAGAATCCTTACTAGAAAGTGTTGTGCACTTCAAGAATTAACTGTAACATCAGCTCAAGCGTTTCTCAGGTAAATCTTACCAAGCGTTCTGATGTTTAATTCGCTAGAGATTGTTATGCATGATTTTGATATGACCTTATGCCAGAGCAGGGCCTTGATATTCGCTCTACTGTTCAATCTTGAAAAATGCACGACACTCCAATTGCAAAATCATTTTCTTTCTTGAACGTTTTCTGTTTATCTCTGCTGCTTTAGCAATTGTCCTGTGATTGTCAAAGAAGCGCACATATGATACCATTAGCAATTCACCATAGCTGGATCTGAAAGCTCAAATGTTAGAGTATAAGCAATTTCATAATCAAACCTTTTAAGCTGGAAGCCTCATGCACTTGGGATCGATGAATCCTATATCTCTTTAATGTTTTCAGATCTTCAGTGTTTTAAGATAGTCAACTTTACTCTTGAGTTATGTTTTCTTCAACTCTTTCCATAAGTTGTTGAATGATCAAAATGACACTCGTACCTAGGATTAATTACAGAATCTTTGAAGCAATGCAATCGGTCCTTTGGTACATGGCAGTGGCGGAACTAAAAATTCAACGCTAGAAGCCAAGCAAAATCAAAATAATTTTGGGAGGCTGAGTCTATTTATGAGAATACATATATGTGTAAGGACAATAGCCATTGCCCTCCTTCAAGCATTGAAAGGCAATGGCCCGGGCGCTGGTGTGGCATTGTAACTTGTATAAAGGCAGGCAGAAGTCTTGTAAGTTGCCTGTAGGCCAAGTGCAAAGTTTGGAGGACCGGTTGTTGATGAAAATTCTACTGCAGGGAGGTGATGTTTGCAACTTCTCCATGGAAGTGTTCAAAGGTGAGCTGATATTTACAATTGAAATCAAGAACCAGAAGACGTGGCTCCCCAAAACTTCATTGAATCAGATGTTAAAGTTGGAAACCGCAAATTTACACAGTTCGTTAGAATCAAATTGTAAAAGTTGATATTATATGGAAGTTGTAGCTAGCAGGTAATAGTCGCCTTGGTTGTCTTGGCTAGAAAAATTCACAGGGAGCTTACCCGTTGACTCAACTTTTCCTAATTTGGTCTATGAATGCTAATTATTAGCTTGTTCTGTCTCCCTCCCTCCTCCCGACAAAAGATAATTACAGATTTTAGAGTTTAAACATTTTTATATTTTTTTTAATGTTTTATCTATATAATATATAATTAATTATTTAATTAATTTAGTATGTTATATAAACTAATTATAATCCAATCATAAAATAATTAGTTAAATTAATTATCTATTATATATAATTACAACTATAATTATATATAATACATTTTTATTATAAATTAATGAGTTAGTTATAATTAGTTAGTTATAATCATATATGTAATATATAATTACTCCATTATAATTTTTAATATTCAAATTATGGTGTTTTAGACTTGATCATTTAATAATTAAATTTTCTGATAATTTTTTCATTTAAAATATATTTAATAGTATAAAAAATTAAAAGCCCAAATGCCTAAAACTAAATAAACCCAATGAAACTTACTAAAATTATTTTGGTCTACTCAATTTCAGTTTTTAAATTCAATTTTGATTTATTCAGTTATTTTATAAATAAAATTCAATTTATTTTTTCCGTTAATTTTCAGATAAAAAAAATTGAATCGACTGAACGCTCACATCTATCGGATCAAATAAAAATATATGGACGATTGGGTTAACGGATTAGATCAAAGTTTGACTGGTTTAATCATTGTTGTAAAAAAAAATATTATTGTTTTTTAGGGTTTTATTGTAATAAAAGAAAAAGCTAAAAACATTTTGCTATAATTATATTTTCTTTAATATTACTCAACACTAGTAGTAGTCTTGAATTAAAATTTCGATAATTAATTATGTTTTTACCGAAATTCTTATAATTAAGTTTAATCGATAATCAGTCCAAGCGGCATTGGCCCCATAGTATATCCACTCAGGTCCAACTAATTATATCCTTCCCTGCAACAGGGAAGCAGAGCAGTCCAACTCCAGACCTAATTTGGTTTCTCATATTCCAATCTTCTCCTCCTCAGCCATGTCACGACGAGAACGATCAGGCCGCGATTCCTATTCTAGACGCCACCGTTCTGGCTTTGACAGAGAACCCAGGTTCCCGATTTCCTTCTTTTTATGCGCACATTATGTTGAGGGCTTCATGAGTTTTAGGGTTAAATTTTTTTTTTTTTTGATGGAGGATTCTGGTAAAATCTCTAATTTGGATATGTGCCATTTCAGATTGAGATTTTCCATAGCAAAAGCTATAGCCTTTTCAGTTCTTGGCTTTAGGTCCATTAAAGGTCTCATTTGTTTGCAGAACCTAGATTGCTGGTTTCTTGAAATTGGGATTGTTGGAAATGATTATCTTTATGGATAAATAGTTTCTATGCATGAAATAGAAATAGTTCAGTTTTGAGATCTGATATTTATGTTTCGCATTCTGTTTTGTTGGTTCTAATAGTCTTGGAATGTCCTGGTTTCTATTAGGAAAAATTGGTTGAGCTGTCCTTTTTTAACGATGAGGATTGTAGTTAGGCATTTTAAAAAATAAAAATTCAACCTTTCCCATTCTTTCCCGTCTTCTCTTCGTGGCAATTGGAGAGAGAAGATAACATGAATTGATTGCCACAATCTCTCTTAGGGGAACCGGTGTCGTCTTATGACCTGTATCAACTGAAATTGATAATTGGCTAGCTGTTCTGAAAGAGAGTTGTAGACTTGGTTTGATATATATATATATATATATATATATTGTGTCAATTGTAATTTGTAATGACGATGTGGCTTATGTTTCCATGGTTTGGATGCAGCCCTAAGAGGTCTCGAAAGGATGGAAAGCCAGAGGCAGAGAGAGTTCCTAGCACTATTGAGTTGAATACTGAAGATATCAAAGATCGGGATCAAAAGAATCGACGCAGGCTGCAAGATGCATTGCCTCTTGAGGCTCCTTCAGCGTCTGATACCAAGGTAGAGTCTGGTGTTGTAAGCAAGGATTCTGACAAGAAACCCGATGGACATGATGAAGGAAACAAGCGCATATCTGATCCAACTGATGTACCTCGTTCTCGATCTTATTTTCAGGTGTTAATGTCTTATGAGTATTGCCTTGTTTTTAAGTCTTTATTCATTATATATTATTTTTTTTCAATATCAATCTTATTAACTTTGTTACCTGGTTGGATGGTCCATGGCTTTTGTTGTCCCTTAGAATTCTGTGAATTTATCCGCTGTCCAGGATTCTTGTGCAGGTGACATCTTATGAACAGATAATTCCCTCTCTCATCTCCCTCTTTTTCTTTTTTCTTTCTGACAAGTACTTTTGACAACATTATAATAGTAAAAAGGTTCACTTACTAACTTATGAGTTTCATTTCACATAAGATTAGTCTGACACAATTGAAGTTGTAAACCTACAAAATAGAGCCTAACTTGATCCAATTTGACACTGAATGCGTTCGTTATGACAAAGAACAATGCTGAATTTACAAATAATATCAATTTGAAAACAAATTTTCTCAGCTTGTCTGTGTTTTTTATTTGTTTATTGCAAAGAACAGAAAAGCTAAAAATGTTCCATGAATTTCTCCAAACAAGTTTACAGACCATAGCTATGTGTTTTTCACAACTTGTGTGGTATAATATCTGTGCATTATTTTTGAATGTGGGTACAAGAATAGGTGGGATAGTTTTTCACGATCCAGATTGATCAGCTTTACACGCAAATGAGTAATATTTCCCTAGATCTTATTTACTTGGTTTTCATTCAGTGTATGCAAACCTTTTTTTCTGGGCTGATGTTGCGGGATTGTTGTCCGGCCCATGCCTTCGAAAGCCTCCATGTATATAACAATGTTAGGCTTACCTGTGCATGTGTTACAGCATGATGAGCGTGGTAATGCCGCGCGAGTTGGTCGAAGCTTTGGTCGGGGAGCAACCACTGGTGAGTTCCATCTATCATTTTGATTTGTTTTTCTTTTCCTGTTCCTTGCTACATTCTTGTCCATTTTTAGATTTCAGTTTGCAGCAAAGCTGCATTTGCTTGGGGTTTGGTACTTGGATTCTAAATCATGTGCCCATACAAATATTTTGAAGTTACGAAATTTGTTCACTGGTTTTTGCTGATACACATTGGCATGCATTTTTCTTTCTTCTTTTATAATAGATGTGGGAATCTATTCTTCTTTTTTTCTTTCCAGAAATTGAATAGTTTCTTGCTTTCTTGTTTTTCGTTTTATGTCATCATACTATCTCAAGTCTTCTGCAGTCCTCTGCTGAACATAGATAGTGCTACTGACATGGCAAGGTGATCAATGAACTTTCTGAGTCTCATGCCATGTTAGCCATCGCATTCACTTTGGTAGGCAATAGTAGGAGGAAAATATGAGGAAGGAGAAGAAGACAGAAACAAGAAAATATACACCTATTCCCCCATTTATCAGATCTCACATAAGGAGCATGTTTGTTTCTGCATAGAACTTGCTACAAATTATCCCCCTGATGGGAGTAACACTCCAATGAACTGTCTAAAATTACCAAACATGCCTAACATATACCATCCTCAAGAATATAATCCATTTGAATCTTGGGCGAGATTAATACTTCCTGATCTCACTTTGATGTTTAAGCTACCCATGTTGGCTGATACCAACTTGTAGCATAACTGCTATCATTCTTTCTGTTGTCTTGCAATTCATATGTATGTTGGTTTATTCTACTTTGTTCACTCCACAAAAGCATGCTGTTAATTCCAAAGTTGGCTGTGGGTTTTGTTCGCTGAACATTCTAAATTCACTTTCTCCTAAGGCCATATAACACTGCTTCCATTTTTGCATCTGGGGTCTTGTTTAGTTTAGTAGTAGTAGAAGGGAGAAAGGTAGAGGTTGGCCTAGGATCATATGGAGAGAAACTATGTCTAAAGACCTAAAGTTACTCTTTATTGAGGTGGATCTAGCCATGGATGGAGCGATTTGGAGACTGAAAATCCATATAGCCAATCCCCAACTATTATTGGTTTAAGGCTTAGTTGTTATTATTGTCGTAACACTGTGCATGGCTGGTGGGTAAATAAAAAAGAAGGGGAAGAGGAGGGTATACAACCCCTTTCTGTTATCCACTCTCCACATGTAAGACGCACTTTTTTGCACCCGAATTTCATCTTATAGAAGTCAACTTTCTTTTTATTTTCTTTATTATATCCCTGTTTTTATCTAACAGTGAGTATGAGGTTCTCCTAGTTTTTTAATGTTTACTTTTTTTCTTCTCTTCTTTTTCTATTGGATTCTGAACACTGCGGGGAAACATTTTTGGTCCGCTCATGTAACAAATTGCTGGATAATACTCTCGATAAGAATTGGCCTTGTGTCATTGCCTTGAGTTTTAGCTTTTGCTTTGTTCATAATGCTGTTATCCAAGTCCCAACTTATGTTTTTGATATTGTGCTTGTTTCATTTTTGTCTGGAAGGTATCTTATTCTATGTCAAACATGATAGCTTACTTTTCATGTGTTTTAAAGATCGTAGATGGAAGGATCCAAAAGATGACCACATTGAAAGGCATACGAACAAGTCATCAACATATGATTTGCAGCAAAGAGATGAAAGATCACTAGCTAAGGGGGGTGACAATGATGTTTGGCGTCATGATGGTTTCTTCAAAATGGAGGCTGAACCAGCACCACCTGTGAGAAAAAGACCAGCATTTCGGGAGAAAAAATTACCAGTGGATCCTGGAAATGCTGTACAAGCAGCTCCTGATCCTGTGAGGCCAAATCATTCAGATCACTCTATGCCATTAAGTGAGAGAAGGGGTGAATGGGACTGTAATCCTCACTCTTCAGCTAGATATGAATGCCCATTGACTGGTAACAGGAAAGAAGCAGAGAGGACTGGCCTTTTGTCTCGGGAACGATATGTTAGTGGCGGTGGCAATTACCGAGGAAGAGATAGATTAAGTGGAAGGCAAGGTTATCACCCAAGTGGTACTCGAACAGAAAAATGGAAGCATGATTTGTTCGATGAAGCTAATAAGAGCCCAACCAGAAAGAACGAAGAGGATCAGATTGCGAAAGTCGAAGCACTCTTGGCTTCATAGCGGGGATGGAATTATTGATCTGTCATAGTTGATTTAGTTAATTTAGAACCAAGGATTTGCTTTACCATAGTTGGAATTGGAATTCCCGCGTATGACTTGATTTGCTTGTCCATTACGGCTAATTGAAATTTGCTCTTTGCTTTCCCCGTTTGTAGCTAAGTTTCACCTTTTTGATGCCAATTCTTAAAGAAATCCCCTAGCATATCATGGCTTTGCGCAAGGCAGAAGAAATTTAAAACGGTTTTTGTTATAACTGGAGATTACATTGTAAGAATTTATAAGATAATAATGTATAATGAGAGTGAAAATACCGAGAAAGTTCCTGAGACATCATATCAACATTTCCAAGAAACCTAAAACAGAATGCTATAAATTAACTGAAACAAGTCTAGCTTATCTAATATGAAGATCTTCAATGTCACTTCGTTGCTGATCTACCTTTTGGTGCGAGAAAGAATCATGATCTGTGAGAAAGGAATGAGCGTGATGACGGACAATAATTCGACATTTCGCGATGGTTGATTGGGGTTTGTGAGGTACAGATGGTGTCAACCATGGAGGGCAATGGTTGGATTCACCGGTGAAGGAAAAATAAGTGCTGATAAGATAAGGAGGAAGAAGAGACAAAGAAAGAGGGACACTAGAGAGAGGGAATTTTTTTTTTTTTAATTTTTTTTTTCAAGCAAATGTTGACCAAAAGAAAAAATGCCACATGAGTGTTAATGTGTTGCATCTATATTAACTGCCATTAAGTCCGTTTGCTAGTTAAATTTTCTATCTAAAATGAGGGTATTTTCTATCTATTTTTAGAATTTTGAGAATATAAACCCATAAAAAGAAAATTAAGATATTTTCATCCTATTTACAATGTCTAAGTTGTCCCACTTTCAATTTGTTCGGCTAGACCTAGAATTGAAGTTGTATCAAAAATGTTTCCTTTTCATAAATATTAGGGTGTATTTACTTACAAAAAACAGTTTTCTGTTTTTTTAGAAAATTGAATTATTTATTTTCTGTAAAAAATTTAGAAAACGCGTTTATTTATCAACAAATAGAAAACTGTAGTGTTTATTTTCTGCATATATATGTGTGTGTATACATATATATGTATGTACATACATATATGCATATATGTATGTGTGTGTATGTATGTATGTATGTATGTATGTGTGTGTGCACGTGCGTATACATACATATGTATATGTATATGCATTTGTATGTGAATATATGCACATACATACATATCATATGTATTACATATGTACATGTATGTGTATGTGTATATATGTGTTTGTATACATATATATATATATGTACATACATATATGCATGTATGTATGTGTGTGTGTGTATGTATGTATGTATGTATGTGTGTGTGCGCGTGCGCATACATACATATGTATATGTATATGTATATGCATCTGTATGTGAATATATGCACATACATACATATCATATGTATTACATATGTACATGTATGTGTATGTATATGTATATATATGTACATATATATATATACATATGGATATGTATATATATGTATGTACATACATATACATATACATACACATATGTAAGTATGTATGCACATACAGATACATGTATATGTATATTTATGTGTATATGTATGTATGTGCATATGTATATATGCATATGTATGTATATGCATACATACATATGTATATGTATATGGATAGATAGATACATACATACATACATACATACATACATACATATGTATGCATATATATGCACATATATATACACACATATACATATATATGTATGTGTGTATATATATATATATATATATATATATATATATATATATATATATATATATATATGTATGCATGTATTACATATATATGTATATGTATATACTTATGTATGTATGCACATACAAATGCATACATATACATGTATATGTATGTGTATGTGTGTGTTTGTGTATGTGAGTGTGTATATGTTAAGATTATTTAGAAAATTTGAAAAATATATTTTATTAATTTTTTAATTTCTTTTTTATTTTAAAAAATTGAAAATTTTATTTTTTATTCTTTATTTTATAAAACTGATCAAAATAAATATAATTTCTATTTTTTATTTTCTTTGAAAAATTTTTCTAAAAAATTGACCAATTTTTTATAAGTAAATAGACTTTAAGAGATTTTGGCAATGTCCTTAGAATGGGTCTTTCCAAATGGATCAAAAATATTATCAAATAAATCTAAACCGTTGATCAAGTACTCATGCAAGCGTGCCAGAAGATTTTAATCTCTTCAAATTGTGAACTCATTAATCAAATAGTTGTACGATCTTAAAGGGATAACAACCAAATTTGCGTTCTTCTAATATTACTACTAGATAATTTAACAGTCAAAAAAAAAAAACTACTAGATAATTTAAGCAATTCTAAAGACTACAAACTAAAATTGGATTACTGAAATAAAAAAAAAAGTTACAAATAATTGAACCTGACTAAATAAGAAATTGACTGAACTATAAAAAATTAAAATTAAATTAAAAACTGAATTCAACTTCGGATTTCCATTTTCTAAAATTAAAAATAAAGCAAAACTTATTCCGTTATAGTGGTAGGTCTCGGTTTTATTAATTAACATCTACAAAACTTTAAATGTAAAAATTTGTAGACCCCGAAAATCACAATATTCGGAGGATTTGGTACTATGTTGCTATTTTTTCATGATCCCGGTCATTAAATGTGGTCAATTAATTTTTTCTTCATTTGTTATTTAATGGTGTTGATGGTCCAATAAATATTTCTGATTCTAACTATTTTTCTAATTGAATTCTAAGTAATTATAAATGAAATAAATAATAAAAATATAACATATATGTTTTATTTAAAAATAAGATCAACATAGAATTTTAGAAGTTAAGTTTGAAAACAAAATATAATGAATGATAACTAAAAAGGTTATTAAAATTAAATTTTATATATATATATATATTACATCATAATAACAAATAATAAGCAATTAACTAGTACAAAAATTAGTATATCAATATAAATAAATAACTGCTGCAATACACATATTTTTAATCATGGTTCTACTTTTGAAATTGTACATATTGAAACTAATATTTTTACTTTAAAAAAAAATAATTTTTTTAACAAAATTTCAATTGATTTTAAAGAATAAAAAATTCATTAAATTAAAAATGAATATATTATAACATGCACAGTTAGAAAAGTCTGTATCTCATGTTATATATATGGTGCTAGTTATATTGAGCTTGTTTTGTGTATATTTTGTTTTTGGTGGAAAAAAGGCAAGGAAGACTCACAAGAGAAACAAACTAATGCACATAAGAGGTGCCTACAATATCATGGTATAATCAAGTTCTAATATCGATAGGGGCAGTCTGAAGAAGATGAAAACCGGGAGAACAGCGATACACCAGTTTGGAAAGAAAATCAGCTCAAAAGTTTGTTTCACGATGAATATAAGAAATGACAAAAGAGTCAAATCCCGCAATTTTATCTTCAATATTGCTAATAATATTAAAATAATCAACATTAGGACGACATCAGCCAAAAATCATATCAATTTATTTTTTTTTATGGTTTTAAAAGGGACAATACCATTTAAAAAAATATTAAAAAATAGTTATTAATTTGGAATTAAACTGAGTTATCTCATGGAGGGGGAAAAAAGATAATAAAATTTAATGAGGAAACAATATCCACAAACAAAAATAACAACCATAAATATAATAATAATAATATTATTATTATTATTACTATTATTATAAGTAATTAAGCAGTACTACATAAGTGTACAACTCTTATTCGTTATTTCAGCTGCTAATTAATTCCTTAAGAACATGCAATGGAGGAGTCGATTACACTAAACTGAAATTGAGGATCCCAAGCATAAGAAAAATGGATTGATTCACTCCTATGAAGAACTCCTCCATCATAATTAACTTGGCATGAACCATCATCACTTTTACTTAAGATGCTTGAGTCAAGTTCTAACACAGTTTGAAATCCATTGCAACCTAGTCTTACATGTTGCCTGGTACATGTGCAATCATTTGTTACTGTCACATTCCACTTTGTCTTGCCTTTATATGTTCCTGCAGCATCTTGGGATATTGTATACTCGGCAGTAGGTTCACATTGAGCTTGACAGTTGCCTGCAAATATTGTTTGGGGATTGAAATTAGTTATAAAATAATGATAAATATCACAAATTCCCATTAAAAAAAAAAGAAAATTTACCTTGAACAAAAAGACCAAGTAAGAAGATCATTGCCATTACAAACTGAAGAAGTCTAGCCATTGCAGAGATATGATCAGTATTTTGGCCTTTATTTAGTTTAATGAGATGAGATTGAATGGCCAGTAATGAAAAGAGAACTACTAATAATCCTATTTATACAGATTTTGGGATGAGAAATAATTAATTAGGATTTAAATGAGATGATCTCTGGCAAAGATTTATTTCTTTGAAATTCAGAAATTTTATTTAGAAAGAAATTCGAATAAGCGATCTTGTTTACAAAAGGGCAGAAAGCTTGATTTATTTCTGTAACGGTTGAAATCAATAAATATATTTCTTTAAGAAAAAAGAGAATGAGGGAGGGAATGATTAAGGGAGATGATCTCTCGCTAAGATTTGTTTCTAAGAAATCTGCAGTTTTATTCAGAAGGAATTTCGAACGGCCCATCTTGTTTACAAAATGGTAGGAAGCTTGATTTATTTCTTTAACGGTGGAAATCAATAAATATATCTTTCTTTTTTCAAGTAAATGTGGGAGGGAGTCCAAATCTTATTTCTAAAGGCAATCCCTGATTAAAATTTTGTCTTTAATTTTTTTTTTTATTGAATCCTCTAACTTTTATTGTGCTGTAATATTAAGTTTTTAAAACTTTTGTTCAATCATACATTACATCAGCTTCTTACAAATTTAAATAGCTAAATATGCAAAAATATCCTTAATATTTAAAAAAATAATAATTTTATTTTTAATATTTAATTACATACAATATTATCTCTAAACTTATTAAAATGATATAATTTTGCCCCTAAAGTAACAGAACCTTTAATTTGACGTTATTCCATTAAAATGGTGTAATGTGCCAATATCAACGGTCAAAAAATAGAATACGGTCAAATTAACGGTTCCGTTAGTTCGGGAGAAAAATTGCACTATTTTGATAATTTTATGGACAATATTATATATAACTAAATATTAGAGGTAAAATTGCTCTTTTTAGTAAACATTAAGTGCATTTGTGCACATTAAGCCAATTTAAATAAAATGATAGTATTTTTTTAATATGCATTGAATCTCTAATTTTCATTTTTTATTCTATTAAATTTTTATTTATATTTTATAAGTATTAAAATAAAAAATTTAAGCATCTAATGCAATACAAAAATGGTTTAACTACTCAATAGCAAATATGTATATATAAGTTTCGAGACATCAAAATGCATTTTTAAGGGCTCAATAAGCACTTAAATTTAAATTTATATTTTATTTGAATACTTAAATTTTAACCATAACCAAGTGAACAACTTAGTTTTACTAGAAACTAACTTTAAAGACATTATTTTAGAATATTAAGTGAATATTTTATACAAGTAACAAGAAGTTTAGCTCATTATATACAAATAATAAGTTAATTCTCAAGAGAATATCTTTCTGATAATTATATATTTAGGAAATAAAAGGTAAAACTTGAACAATGATCTCAAATTTTAAAACGTTCTAATTATGAGTAATTTTTAATTTTCAAAGAAATTAATTGTGGGTATAACACGTTGAAGATATACAAAAAAAAATGTTAAAGTTACAACTGAATGATTTCCTGCTTTTCCCTTTGAATTTACATCTTGTAATTAATTTAGTTCACCGTGAATCGGATGTAAGAAAGAATTTTCCATTTTCAATTACTATACATTAGGCTACTTCCAATTTAACTTTTCTTGTAGACATTTGTTTCTACCAAAGTTGCCACCTTTGACCGTCAAAACGCGTTGGAGTTCATTCGCAAACTCTAACAACCAAAGTACAACCATGGAATAAATAAATAAATAAATAAACATTTATTAAAATTCAAAATCCATAAATACTTTCACGATGGAATTAATATACAATTACAATTCCCATTATTACAATTTGATTAATTAGCTCCATCACTGCCCATATCATACAATTATCTTGGAACAACAAATTACAAAAACAAAATAATTGGCATAATAAATTAACAGACAACATCTCATGGACTATTAAGATAACAAATATTTAAGTCTTTACTTGGTACGGATAACTGATACCCATTTGCATTGACCCACCAGCCCCCACCGGAGGCGCATTGCCATTCACTGAACGTTTCCTCAAGCTGTTTGACCGGAGATATTCGACACCGGAGGACTGCTGATCTAAGAACTCAGCAGTGGGAGGCTGGAACTCCGATCGGGTTCTCCGATGGGACGAGCCAGTAAATGAGTCACCTGCCACTAACAAATGGTAGCTACGGCTTGAATCGACAGAAAAAGACCTATAGCTGTTTTGAGGCTTTTGTTTCTTGATTGCATGGAGAAGATATGGAATTAATCCTTCCATTACGATCTTTGATTTCTTGTTTCCCGCTAATATAATTTTTTTTTGTCAGTCAGGAATTTTTGGTATGTACTAAATTGTGACAAAGAAGCATAGTTTTATAGGGCGGTATTGGGTCATATTAATGGATGAGCTAGGATATTCAATCTAAGGATTTTTGGTCAAAAACCAGTTTCCTTCGTTGAAATTTCTTCACCTAATTATTAATAATGTCAATCCAATTGCTCGCCAGCTCAGAGCACATTGTTTTGATATTTATCACGTTAAAGATCCTGTGCTACCTACAAAATTAGGATTATTTTTAATTAAGTGTTGAATATCAAAAAAAACTGTTGACAGTTGCAAAATATTAATTATCTTATTTACACAAAAATAATGAAAAATTATTTTCTAAATTTTATACCATTTCTTTATATATGAATCGAATAAAAAAATATATATTAATTTTTGATATCCTATAATACAGTTTATTGGATGCTTGATCTATGAATGACTATATGTGTACATGTATATGACATAACTAAGAAATTAGAAAATATGTTTTTTTTTTCTATTTTATTTGGTGGAATGGCTAATTGCATGAATGAAGTAGCTTAATTTTCCATATAATTGCGTACCATCTCACTGTAATTCTACTGATATATGGGTGAAAGTGAAACCATAATCATTAATTGATTATGGTGTGTATGGTATATATGGTGCAGTATGATCATATACAACGGTATAGGTTTATAATTTTTAATGTGTTTGGAAAATTGGTACGGTATGATATGATTTAATAAATTTTTTAATAAAAAATACAATAATTTTAATAAAAGAAACAAAATATTAAGATGATATTAGAATATAATAGAAGTTATGAAAATTAAACAAACGTTATAAAAGAAAAAAAAAAGTAAAAAATCATGTAAACTCACGAATTAAGTAATTTAAAAATTTGGAAGAAATAGAATTTTGGAGTAATTGAAAAACCATAATCATGTGGTGTCCATCTTCTAAACAAAAAATTAAATAAACTTATCCCATTGCAAATCATGATGCAAATAAGATCTAAAATGTAGTAATGGAGACTAATTTATTAGTAAAAATTAATTTTGTATTACATGCCAACCTTAGATAAATTTTGGGAGACTAATTTACAGATATATTACAATATTGTTTTTGATTTGGCTTCATATAGAAAATTTAAATGCAACAATCTTTCTAATGATCTCTCTAAAATAAAATTATTATTACGAAAGGAACAAATATCTAATACTGACGTCAGGGCATTTGTCATTTGGGTTGGCCGTTGACTTTGGCATTTGGTTAACAAGTAGCAAAATATGCAACTGTGAGGAACTTTATCAAAAAAAAGAAGGAAATTTTAATTCATTTGTCAAGAATTTAATTCGGTAAAAACAGTCAGCATATAAAAAAAATTAGTTATAAGTATACAACTAATACGGTGTCGTCTCACTTTTGAATCGTGTGCCTTGTGCAACTTGTGTTTGACTAAAATCCGTATTACGCGGAAACTGTGTTGCAAAAAAATAATTAGAAAACAGCAATAAATTCAGACCGATATTCCATAAGATTTCTACTTATGATTTACTTCAGAATTAAAAGTAATTTTTTTTTCTGCAGACAAACTTTTAAAAGTGATTTAAAACATAAAGATTTTGCCCTCAGCTGTATTTTGGAAATAGATAATTTTTCTTTCGAATTAATTGAAATTGTCATATCTTATTTTAAAATATATGACATGTAATATTATATAATTAATTATATATATATATATATATATATATAAAGACCGTATCAAATTTAAAATTTTTTAATACTTTTATTTGAATGCTATGTTGGCTTATGAAATTGAATTACGATAGTTATATAAATATTATTTATTGATAATGGCTATATACTTCGGAGAAACAAAAAAGATGATGGTTATACATAAATAAAATATTTATAACATCATATTTATTAATTTTTATTTAGTGTACTTGATAATTTGAGGAATATCAAAAGAAGGAAGTACGAGTGAGCTGATCAGACTGTGAGCAACTTAGAACCAACACAAAAACTAGTTGGATGGGATCGGATGTAAATACTTTAAAATTTAAGTCAATAAGAGATTTAGATAGAAAAATTTAAAATTTAAGTGCAATAACTGAAGTCCTTAAAGGATTAGCCTATTTATAAGAAGTAAAACCTATCAAATAGGGACACTCGTATTGGCTGAAGGCTATATCCTAATTTTGATGATAATCAAATCTATTTTTTTATAAATTTCTATATATCTTTTGATATAAATATCAAAAAATGATGATTAAAATACTTTAAGAATCGATACAAGAAGATAGATTTGAAGAATGCCTTATTACATGGGAAATTAGGATATCAAAATTGTAAGATTAAATTGAGGCATAATTTTTAGTTCATGTATACACATTTTAAGTTTTAAAATTATATAAAAATACTTTAAAGTCAAAAAGAAATTTTCAGTCAAAATTAATCTTTTTCAAAAAATATCCCGTCAGAAAATTAAGTCATTGAAAAATGGGCATTTAAAAAATGAATTTCCAACCGGGTGAATTTGTGAACTAAACGACTATTTTTTAGTTTGTTTTATCCTTCAACGGTCATAAACGATTATTTTCAATTTTTTAAAGGCTAGTTTTAGTCTGCTTTATCCTCCAATGGTCATAAACTACTATTTTCAATTTTTAACACTTACAATTAAATTTTTGGATATAAATACTTATTGTTACGCTTATTAGAAAGTAATAAATTTATTAGAAAGAATTTCTATCTCTCGAGAGTAAAACCTGGACTTTTTAAATTTCATTTTCTACATTTGTTGCACTTCCTTTTTTATATTCGAGAGTAAAACCACTATAAATTCTGTATGTTTGTTTTTATGTTTTATTCTACTATATTTTCTACAATTTTATTTAATATTCTGAAACTTGTGTTTTTAAAATTTTATCAAACGATTTTTAAAATAGTCACAACGAAGTTTACATGCGTTTTCAAAAGTGTATTTGAGCATTTAAACTGAAAAAATTGCTTACAAAAATTTGGTATATTTTTTGTATTTCATTTTTGTACTCATTGTCATACTTCTGTATTTGCATATATTTATGTTCCATCGGAAAAAAAGACAAAAAAAATTTTTAAACACTCAATTAAGTGTTTTTGGGATCTACAATTTGAGTTAAAGCCGTTGGTAAATTTGATTGTTTATATCTTGTTGAACGTGTTAGTATGATTAACATAATATAATCTTATCAGATCAATTAAATTCAATGACGACTGATATATTTGATTTGACAGGCTGCATATATTCGATGAGATTTATCTTGTATGGACTATTGTCTAATAACGGTATGTACTTTAGGTCTTATGGATCTTATAAAATTATATGTATTATTAAATACTGGATTAAGAGGATCTCGAGTTTCTTGGAATTATAGTTGAATTTCTTTTTTTTTTTTATGATAAACGAGACATGTGTTAACTACTTTTTTTTAATTGATTAACTTTTTTATCTTAAAAATTACTTATTCAACTAATTAACTAATTAATTTATACTTCTAAAAATAAATTGTGCCAAATGTCATCAGCTAGTTAACCCTCCAATAGAATTTGAAAACATTGACGCATGCCAACTGATGTTACTGTTTTATAATTCTGTTCCTTGTGCAAATTAGATGTATCCTTATCAACACACTGTCATTCATTATTAAATTCAGTAAACATGATCACTAGGTAACACCTATCATATCAATGGCTGAGGATATATTTCACAAATAATTTTGAATACCATTAATTTTTTCAATTAACAAATTTTAGTAAACATGAGCCATACCCACCATAAAAAAAAAGGAATATTTTTAAAATTAAAAATTTCTTCTAAAAATTAGATAAGTAGTATTACAGAAAATTAATTCCGATATTTTGGAGGATATTTTTTTAATAATGTATTTTTAATAATTATTTATATAAATAGGGTATGTCAGAAAATATTTATATTTTTTGAGTGTTTTTATGAAATCACTATCACGTACAGCGGTTTCGTCAGAAAATTGTTGGAACACAAAAAATTGTGTACTGAAACCGCTGGAAGGTACAACGGTTCCAGTATATAATTTTCCGTGCCCACAAAATATTAAATTAATAAAATTTTAATATAATTTAATTTATTATATATTTTTATATATTCCTTATGCTCTTCAGTTTCTAAAACAGTGATATCTTGTTTATTAGTAACAAATTGACATATACACACAATCCAGCAACATGAAATTAGCAATTCCTTGAGCCAAACGGAAACACAGGAAAATATTTTTTTGATCGGAGTTATAAAGATTTATACACATGAAAAATAAAAAAATTCTGATAAATTTTCATACACAAATTTTTTACAAACATTAAAACAAAAACCCATTACGAAGTCATAAAGGGCAGCCCCAAAACTGCAATTGAAAACACTCTTTCCATTAAAACCAGCATCAACACCTATCCGCCCGCCGAATTTATCCTGAAAAGATGCCTGCTTTACCTACCCTAAGTAGGACATAAGTAAAAATCATCATTAATATTTCAATAATCTATGATGTCCACATAATTTAATTATTATATATTTGAAAGTTTACTACATATCCAGCATTCTTAATTGGACAATTTTCATCATTTTATCATTTCGATTTTTTTTAAATTACTCACTTCTTAAATTATTAATTGTTATTGTACAATAAATTCTTAAATATTGATGCAAAATTTTTTTTAATAAAAAAATGTGTAACTATAAATTTACGTAAAAATTATAATTTTTTTATTGTGAAAATTTTTCATATTCGCATTTGGAAATTTATTACACATAAAATTAAAAGTTTAGAACGTTTATATTTTATCAATAAAAAAAACTTGCATTATCCCTTTAATTTGTTGAAGCTTGTTAATCTCTAATTCTATAAATAAGTATGGGATTATATTTATTCAGAGGAATATAATCAAATCAATTTGAATTCAATTCAATTTAATTGAATTGAATTCACTATACTCGTTTGAAATCGAATTTCAATTGAAATCCAATTTTGATTTGGCCATTTTCCTTTTATTATATATAGATTCATTGATTCAATTTGCATTTGCATAGATGATTTTCAGTTGATGCTGATTTATTGTTTTGAAATTTAATGGAAGTGAAATTAAATCAGTTAAAATGAAATTTGGGTTTGTATTTAATTTTTGATTGAAATTTAATTATATATGATTTTCAGTTGGAATTAAACTAATTGGATTTAAATCGATTCAATTTGTTTGAAGCTGTATTAAATTAAAATTAAAATTGATTCTAAATTTCTAATGATTTCAAAAATTTAATTGAAATTAAATTTTTAATTAAAATTGAAATTGAATTGTTCATTTTTCTCTTTTACGAATGAATAGATTATAGTTTTAATTGAATCATAAATTTAGTATATTACTCGCAAAATCCTAAATTTTCATGCCTGTGTATTTATAAAACTTGCAAAATGGACAGTGTTTTGTTGGACTATTAGCAGGCACGAAAAACATTCCAATATTGTGTATTTTGTTTGATTAGTCGAATTTTATTAGAATTGTCCTCATCTTATTTTGTTGGTATCTATTTTATTTAATTAATTTTTATTTTATTAAAAAAATAAATTAAATTATATTAAAATTTTATTAATTTAATATTTTGTAGGCCAAAAAATTATGTACTGAAACTGCTGTACCTTCCAGCACAAAAATCAAACTCCCTTGAGTGATTACTCAAAAAGAGATAAAGCCACGATGAAAAAAAAAAAACAGAAAATCGAGCATCTAACACCTGAAACATATGTAAAATTGCCACTACATCAGTTACCTAGCAGTGGTGAGAGGCAGAGACCGGATGGCAGTGGTGAGAGGCAGAGACCGGCAATGGTGAGAGGAAAGTGAGGAAGGTAGAGGAAGGGGAGGCGGAGATGGGAAAGGAAGATAAAGTGAAACCTAAACCTAAATTATTATCACCCTAATAAAACATAAAAACTTTCCCATTTTCAAAAATTAGCTCCCTCCGAAAATTAGCTCCCATTTCCGAAAATTAGCTCCCTCCGAAAATTCAAAATAACAAACTGTTTCCTCTTAAAATTTTTTATAATTTTTATCTTCAATTTAATTTTTTATCATTAAAAAATAATTTATATTTACCATTATTTATAAAAATGAGAGTAATTATAAGATATTTTTAAATGACTATTAAATTAATAGTATTAATAAAATAATTTATAAAATGAAGTATTTTATAAGCCGATGTTATCTTTTTATGTGTTAAAAGAAATATAGATATTTAAAAAAACGTTAGAGAACAAAATAAAATTATAAATCTTAAGCTAATATGATTATATACTCATATAATTACGTTAATTGGTAAAGTGATTATATACATATATAATTATACTAATTGGTAAAAAAATTCATTAATATAATAATTGTATATAATTATATTGTTAATTTGCATACTAAATTACTCATATAGATATTATACAAAAATAGATTAATAGTAATACTAATTGAGTGATACTAAAAGAAAATAAAATTAATTGTTAAGGTGATTATATACATATATAATTATACTAATTGGTAAATTTTCATAAATATAATAACTGTATATAATTGTATTGTTAATTTAAATACTCAATTACTTATCTAGATATTTTGCAAAAATAAATGAATGTTAGTTAAGTGATACTAAGAGCATATATACTCATATAAATACATTCAATCATTCATGATGTAAAAGTAAATAAAGTTAATTTATAAAATAATTACATATTCATATAGTCATATAATTATATTAATAGATAAAATTTATTATATATAATAACTATATATAATCACATTATTAATTTATAACTCCATTATTGATTTACAACTCCATTATTATATAATCACATTATCTTCAATTCAATTTTTTATCATTAAAAAATAATTTATATTTACCATTATTTATAAAAAATGAGAGTAATTATAAGATATTTTATAAATGACTATTAAATTAATAGTATTAATAAAATAATTTATAAAATGAAGTATTTTATAAGCTGATGTTATCTTTTTATGTGTTAAAAAAATATAGATATTTAAAAAAACGTTAGAGAACAAAATAAAATTATAACTCTTATTGTAATTTAATAAATCTTTATATCTCTTTTATGTATTCCTTAATATTCAAGTTGTTTACCAAATGAATACTATTTGAGTAATACTAAAAATAAATAAAATTAATTGATAAGATGCTTATGTACTCATATAAGTACATTCAATCATTCATGATTTAAAAATAAATAAAGTTAATTGATAATATAATTGATTTACAACTCTATTACTAATATAGAT
Source organism: Excoecaria agallocha (assembly GCA_037975025.1). NCBI lineage: Eukaryota > Viridiplantae > Streptophyta > Magnoliopsida > Malpighiales > Euphorbiaceae > Excoecaria > Excoecaria agallocha. Next base: position 208,108 of record JBBPFJ010000170.1, read on the forward strand.
ATTGTGCAAAAATTAATTGATAAAATTTAATTAATATAATAATTTTATACAATTACATTATTAATTTAAATACTTAATTACTTATATAAGTATTGTCCAGAAATAGATGAAATTTAGTTAATTGATGCTGAAAGGAAATGAAATTAATTGCTAATATAATTATATACTCATATAATTACGTTAATTGATAATGTGATTATATACATATATAATTACACAATTTGGTAAATTTTCATTAATATAATAATTATATATAATTATATTGTTAATTTGCATACTTAATTACGCATTAAGATATTGTGCATATATATATATATAATTACACAAATTGGTAAAATTTCATTGATATAATAATTATATATAATTGTATTGTTAATTTAAATATTCAATTACTCATATAGGTATTGTGAAAAAATTAATGAATGTTAGTTAAGTGATACTGAAAGTATATGTACTCATATAAGTATATTTAATCATTCATGATATAAAGATAAATAAAGTTAATTGATAAGATAATTACATACTCAAATAATTATATTAATCGATAAATTTTTTATATACAATAACTATATATAATCACATTATTGATTTACAACTTCATTATTAATATAAGTATTGTACGAAAATATACACATACTAGTTGAATGATACTAAAAATAAATAAAATTAATTGGTAAAATAATTATACACTTATATAATACAATAATTGGTAATATTTCATTATATATAATAAATATATTTAATTACATTATTAATTTAGATATTCATAAATGTATTGTACTAAAAATATATGAGTATTATTTAATTGATACTCACTGTAAATGAAATTAATTGATACAGTACTTATATGATAAATTGATTAACTTAAATATTTATGTAAAAATTTATAAAGAAAATAAAATAGTAGTTGAGCGATATTAAAGATAGATTAAATTAAATACAGATTATTTTAGTTATATATTCATATTCATATATATATAATGATTATTATAATAATTAAATTTATGTTCTTAATAATTAAAATATTTAGTTTAATTTATTAACTAATTATTATCTTAATTTTGCGTATTAAATATATAACTTAAATAATTATAAAATTAAATTTATGTAGTATATATAGAATAAAAATTATAAGTAATATTTATATATAAATTACTAGTATTATATATAATAATTAATAAATATCGGTTCTTTCGGTACAAGACAATTCAGTACAGTTCAATACGATTTTCGGTCCGATTTTCGATTAAATATCCAGATCCGTTTTAAATAAAGTCAAAGGTACAATTCGGTTCGGTTCTAGTCAAAAAGTCCACGGTACAGTTCTGAATCTTTATCTTCAGTTCGATACAGGAAAATTCAGACCCGTGTACACCCCTACTTTTAATGACTAAAATTTTGCGAAGGGATGAAAATCCGATCATAAAAATATTCAAATTACGAAAAAAAATTAAATCAGTCGTTAGTTGTTAAATTTTATTATTATTTAACAAGAGGTTAAAAATTTAGTGTCTGAAGAGCAGTAAATCCGATCGATAATGCATTAAAAAAATTAGCGGGATCTTATTAAAGTTTACATCCAAAATAAATTCCTCTTATTTTATTTTATAAAAATGAAACACAAAATAACAATGCCCACGAAAAACTAAAAAAAGGAAAAAAAAAAGCAGATAAACCCAACTAAAAAAAGCAAATCCTTTCCTCAAAAAAACCCTAAATCCTTTTACTTCGTTTTCACTCCTTTGAAACCTATCTCTGTAAACTTTGTTTGGGTCTTCTTGATTTTCTGATTTTTGCTCTAATCCAGCCACCATCAATGATTTTTCTTTGGCCGGCCACCGATCAAGACTCTGTCGCCGACAAGCTTCATTGATTTCGGTATGTATGCTTTTTCTAAAGTCTTATAGTAATCCTCTCTTTATTTTTCTCAATATATCTGTGGGTATATCTCTGTTCTGTGTGGGTGTTTAATTGCCTAGTGAATATTGTTTGATTTAAAGGCAAGCTGATGCAATTAAGCTATTTTTTGTTGAAATCTTTTTAATTCTTAATTGGATTTTGTGATAATTGATTTGCTAGCAATTGTGTTCATAAGTAACTTCTTTTTTCTTCGATTTAATCTGCTCTTTACGAAATTTTATTTGGTATTTGGTATTCAGGTTTTTTGTGTTTTCGCCTAAAAACCACCTCATTTTCTTCTGTTTTTTTTCCCTTTTTTGACATGTCATATTTTTCTCTGCTCTGTTAATTTACTAATATTTATTAAGAGATACGAAAAATCTTTTGATGTGTCTTTCAAATCTTTGAAAGAAGAGCATAAGGTAAGCTATCTCTCTTCCTTTCTTTGTTTAGTCTAACCTTATCATGTGTTTGACTGTTAAATTGATATTGCTACCAATTTATATATTGGATGTATGCAGTATAAGCAAATGCAATGCAACTTGAAGTTAAATAGATTTTAAACAAGTGTTGGGGACCCCATCAAAGATTTTGGGTCAATATTCTCTTTGGATTTTTTTGTAGAATGAGTGCTCTTGTCGAATACTGTATTTGGTTGTACTTGGTGTTATCCTTTTACATGATATTCTATATTATTGTTGTTCAACACAATCTGGCCATTTTGAGACTCTAAAGCTGTCAACTTGAAACGCAAATCATTAGTTGCTGGAATTCTTTAATGGAAAAGAAAGTTGCCATTTTGTTTCCTTGTTATTTCTTTTTATTTCATAGGATCCTGTTTCAGTTAATGTGGCTTACCAATTCAATTATTATTATGATTTTACATGAAATAGATACTGATATGATGTTTCACTTGTGACGATTGGTTTTCATGCTATTATTGGGATTACACGTTCTTAAATGTCTTTTGTGAAGTGCATTTGGAATTTGAATGAACTACAGCTGTTCAAATACACCGATGGGAAAGGTGTAATGAAACAGCAGCTGCAGCAAACTGAGGACCAGTGGCAGCAACATTATACACTAATGGTCACAAGAGTCGACTATCTAAATTAGCATTCCTCTATTTTCTTAGATTTGCATTCTGTCATGTTCAAGTTCTGCTATTTTCTTAAATTTTTATTCTGTCATGTTCAAGTTTTGTTCTATATGAGAGTTGGTTATCCTAATTGTTTAGCAACTATTGCTTCAGTTCTATTACTGAATATTAAAATAGGCCCTAAGCTATGTGAATTCTTTCTAATTCAATCTTAATTTTACAGTAAATAGACACAAATAGAAGTTGTAAAAGGAGTAATGCCAACACTTTCATAACCAAATCTTCCTACTGCTAGATAAAAGTGGCTTTCAGCAGTTCTCTGCAATTTGTGCTGCAAGAGATTTTTCTATAGGAGTGTTCATAAATTTTGGTTATAATAATTGAAGAACTCCACTTTTTAGAATTAGCTTCTTGCATCGCTCGTTTATCTTGTGTTGTTCAGATTAACAGGTTTCTTGTTCAACGTAATTCTCTACTAAAAAAATTAGTAATGAATTTTAGCGTTCTAATCTCTCTTTTTTTTTTTCCTTTTACACACTAATATAGGAAAAATATAATGAACTACAGCTATATTTGTTCCTGGCATAAGGATTCCTAAACCAGTTGACTTCACATCTGTAAAATTGTGATTTTGCTATTGTCTGAGTTGACACAGTGATATTTCTAATTGTTGCTGGGTTTTTCTTAATTTGCACATTACAGGTGCTCTTCGACATTTTCTAAAGGATAGACTAAGCAAGGGTTCCTCAGGCCAAATTTGTGATAAAATATATTTAAAACTTCGCACAAGCACAGGTTAGCCTCATCATATTCTACTTTTTGTTATATAATTGAAAAATTGACCTGATCTATGATTTGTATATTAAGAAAGAGAAAGAAACCAAAGAAATGGTTTGATGCACATTGAATATGATATATGCCATTATAAATTTCTGAGTTTCTTTTAAATTTTTGTGCATAATTTTCCAGTTTAACATTTGGTTTCTCGCCTTTTCTCTCTGTTTTTTCTTCTCTTTTTCTTCTTTTCCATCATTGAAAACCATTCTATTCATGAAAATTGTTTCTTTTAAATAAACCCATTTCCTTGCCAATGTTCTTCATTTTCTTGGGTCTGAAATGGGATTTTTAAGCACTTTGTTGGGAGTTCTTGGTTTTGGTTTTGGAGTTCCTATTGGACTGATAGTTGGCTTCTTTCTCCTTGTGTATTCTCAGCCTAATGATGATGTTAAGGTAATAAAGTCCTAAACTGTATAATTCCTATTTAATCAGTTTCTTTGCCTTTTCTCTTTTTAGTTGTTTTTTTTTTTTTTTGCTTTCTGTGACAGACGTATGGAGTTTACCTTTTCTTTTCCTTTCTTAATGGTATAATGTTGCTAAATAAATTTGAGTTGGGGATTTCATTTTTTTTAATGATTGAGTACTAAAATGTTGTTTAATGATTGGCCTTTCTATTTTCATGATTCTTTTACTTGCCCTTTTGGATTAGTTATGCACTGGTGCAGTGGCACTTCATTGTTTCTCTTAATTATGATTTTTTTCTTCTTTTTGATTATGATGTTTGCTTCTTAATGTATGGTGTTCAACTTGGTGATCATGTCTCTATTAAAGGTGAAAATGACTGTTTGCTTTCATTTTAGGTGTTCTTTTGGTGAATTCACCATTTTTATTTTTTTGGTATTATATCTTATTCATTGTGCATAATTTTGTTATTGATTATTCACAATCTGAGCCTCAATTCTAAATTTATTAGTTTTGGCTAATTGGGCCAAAATCCAGTAAATGGTTGCAGAAAGAGTTATTTGCTTAATTACCAATTGGACAGTGTTTGTTTTCTTTAGATGAGGATGGTCACCCATATTTAGAACTATTGCCTCTAACAAGTTAAATTTATTTTCAATTTTTATCATACCGTGAAGAGTTCACTGGTGCTTAAAGGCATGTTTTAGCTTTGTCTGGTGAAGGAAATACAATTATTTTGTTCTTAGCTTAATTTTTACAAATATTAAAAAAAATAATCTGGTTGAAGTTACAATGATGATTATCTATTGCGATTCAATGTTCATATCTCTGCCTGAGAAGTATGCAATTTTAATTTGAGCTTGGACTATAAAATGCAGGATCCAGTGGTTAGACCACTTTATGAGTTAATGTGTATTTAAAAGATTGTTTCTGTTGATTGTTATTGCGGTGCAAGCAATTTGTGCTACAATAAAAAGCACTGCAAATCCTATATTTGCAGAGTATATTGGGAAGTATATGATAGAAGCTATTGAATTTCAACATTTAACTCTTGGAACTCTTCCTCCAACAATTCATGGTAAGGGCTTGAATAAGGTGATATAGATTGCAGAATAATTTGCATGACTGAAAGGGTTATATGCTTATTATTTCCTTGAAATTGCATGTTTTGAACACATCTCTGTTCTTTTCTCATTGAAACTAGTCTTGGTTCTACAAATTGAAGCAAAAAGTCGATTGAGATTATGAACACATCTGTTAAGAGTATTTAAAAGAGATTAAAGGAACGCATTATGGTATTAGATTCATTTACATGGTAAAGAAATATTCATAGTTTCCTCTCATTTTTCCTTCTATTATGTTGTGTACTATAGAAATAAAATGCTTTTTCTTATCGTGATCCTGAAATATAAATTGATATTTAGTTAAAATAGGCCGTTTGTTCTATAAATTAATACTTTTTTTCTTTGTTAGTTTTTATGCTAATATATTTTCATTGCATAGATCATAACCTTCTCTTTCCAACATAGAAGTAGCAGAAAAAGTCTTTGGACCTCAATCAAAAGGTCATGTTCCTGGATTCAGGGGTGGTGTAACTGCAACACAATTGAAAGCGCCTAGTTCATCGAAAGAGGCATTGTCATCTAAGCTAAAGAAAGTTGAAGAAGAAAATCTAGAACTGAAAAGAAAAATCGAAGCTTATGATAGTAAATTCGCACGACTTGAAACTGCAATTTTTGGTAAACGATAATATACATCATGCATCACCATCTTCAAGTGAATCCCAAACAGAGTGAAGCATTTAATAGGTAAGTAAATATGTTGTTAATATATTACTAAACTTATTATTATTTTTTACTTTCTTAGCCATTTGATCTACTGCCTTTATAAATGAATATTAATTATAAATTTATGTTTATAGGTTTTTCGATCAATGGACAAAGAAAATTTGATGCTCATTATTCATTTTTTTGAAAATTCTAACTAGATAGATGTTGGTATAGCAATGGGTTATTTTTCTAAACAAATTTATATGTGATAAATAGAATGTTAAATAATTTTGAAATATTGCTATACTTTGTAATTGGTTTTTTGCAATTTATGAAAAGAATATTTATTATATTTTTGGATATCTATGTATGTGTCAGAGTGTGAATGGAGTGTACGTGAAATATTTAAATAAAATTATTTATATTAATTATCAGATGTACATTTAGCGATGGAAAATCCAATCGCTATTTGTAATTATTAACGATCGAATTTTTTTTCGTTAAAAGATATAAACAATTTGCGAAGGAAACTTTTGGTCGTTATAAGTTAATTTTTACTACCAGATTTTCCTTCGTTGAAAGTAGTAAATAATTAACGAAGGGAGAAATCAACCGTTAAAAAGGCTTTTTTAATGATCGGATTTTCCTTCGTTAAAAGCAGAACACAATTAGCGAAGGAAAATTCAGTCGCTAAAAATTTATATTTAACGTCCGAATTTGTTCCGATCGTTAATAACTTTAACGACTGGATATCAATCCGATCGTCTACATTATTAACGACAGGGCTTTTAACGACCGGTGACGATTGGATTTTTTTGATCGTTATAGTGTTTTAACGATCGGATTTTAACTTTTAACAATCGAATTTTCCTTCGTTAAAGAGCATTTTTCTTGTAGTGTTATTTTGTCAACGTTATACCTAAAAAAATGTTAAAATGAATTAATATAAAAAAATTGAAAAATTGAGAAAAAGAGAAGATGTAATGTATGAATATATTAACTAAAATATAGGTTAAATCATATTTTTTTTCTGGAAGACCAATTGCTATAGCAAAATATGAGAAGGAGAATTCCAAAAATTCAAAATAATGTGGTCTGTAGTTAATATCCACTTTATTATAGTTCCATGAAGTATTCAAGAGCACTCCATTCAAATCCAAAATAAGAAGCTTTTTGGAAAAACTCATTGTTTTCAGTGATATAATATAAAACATTAAAGCCCTAACATGTTAGATCATTTAGATTTAAAATTTCTGAAATATAATGTAGCTCATCTTGCCTCTACTTGCTCCACATACTTCTTTGCTGCATCATGCAGTTCATTTTCTTCCAGAAAATGAGCATACTTGGAAGGATCTGCCAATTTCCCTATTGCAATCTCTATGGCAATAAGATTCCTGGAAATATTAGGTGTTAATAGCAATAAACTATGCTTGCTATAAGTACAGTATGTATATGTGTCTCACTTTGGTAGTAATGTTGGGTTAACATCCCATTGCCCAACATTGCATAAATTTTAATGTGTGGGCTCTACAACTTGCACCATCATGCCGTCTTGAATTTTGATTCACAATAAACAAATTCATCGGCAATAATCATCCAAGAAATAATTCAATCTATATGCCTATACCCAAATACCAAAGAAAAGAAAAAGAAAAATATGATCTTCCATTCGAGGATAGGGTGCAATTTTGCTTGTACACACCATAAAATGCGTTATTCGCTCGTAGCATTCTTTTGAATGAACGAAAGAATCAACTATGTGGACTTATTTGCCCTTTATATGAGAAATTAATAGAAACCAATGTTGGGAACAACATATAGGGAAAAACACCTGCATCATACAATAAAAACTATCCAATTACTAACACTTTTGCAATAAGCGTACAAATTCAACTTAAAATCATGCACTACAAGAAAATTAGCAAATAGCAACGAAAATTAGCAACCAAATTTGTTGAATTTTCATTGCTAATCAAAATTAGTAACCAAAAATAGCAACGAAAAATTCGGTTGTAATTTTGACGGTTGGTATTTTTAGCAACGAAATTTCATATCCATTGCAAAATCCAACTAATGTAGAATCCAGTGAACCGGTAAAAAATAGCAATGGCAATTAATTTTCGTTGCTATTTTTAGCAACAGATTTGACATTTTCGTTGCTATTTTTAGCAACTGAGTTCATATTTTCGTTGCTAAATTAGCAGTATTATAAGAAAAATAACGACGAAATTTTCATCGCTATTCCGTCACTAAATTAAAGACAATGGAGAAAAGCCCTTTCTCTGAAGCGACCTACAGACAATTATAAACGCAAAGATGATAGAGATTCACAAAATTCTTCAATCAACAATAACCTTAGCAATCACAAGAACAATTAACATCATTGTCAGGGTCCTATTATTTCTAAAGTAAAAAGCTCTAAAAGAGTTGTTAATAACCATAAACTACAATATCTACCTTGCTAAATAATCATAAGAATATCCACCACAGTTACTTGAAACAAAATTAAATTTAGGATCTTGCTGAAGGACATCATGAAGACATCAAAATTAGTATGATTTTGATATGTGCCACCAAGCATGTGAGAAAAAAAAAGATAAACAAAATGCATATTCATGTACTTCAACATAAATAAAAGGCATTTCAAAAAAAACATAAATAAAAGGCTGTAATAGAAATGAGAATTTGATATTTTCAAGATTCAACAGTTGGAAAGAGGCAAATGTTTGACCTTGATCTAATCCAGGAAAAATTAAAGTTTTTCTTTGAAAAAAGTGATGAGAATGACAGAGGAAAAGATTTAATTCTCTTACTTGTGCAGCACAACCTTGGCGCATGGAAACATGATCCATTCTTTTTGAATCTTTGAACCAATCAACAGCAACAAGATCCATCAAATGTTTCCATGCATGGATCTTCATATGTTTGACCTTGATCTAATCCAGGAAAAATTAAAGTTTTTCTTTGAAAAAAGTGATGAGAATGACAGAGGAAAAGATTTAATTCTCTTACTTGTGCAGCTCAACCTTGGCGCATGGAAACATGATCCATTCTTTTTGAATCTTTGAACCAATCAACAGCAACAAGATCCATCAAATGTTTCCCTGCATGGATCTTCATATACATTTCCATTGAACGAAAAAAGAATAAGCTTTACAGTGTTTAAGGTTTAAGATGCATATGCTCGAAAGATAATAAGAAGAAAACAATTAGATAACCTTTGATTTGTCAAAACAAAAGTTCTTGCTATGAACTCGGAAGTTGTTCCCATCAGAAATTTTCCAACAGTCACGAGCCAAACCTTTTCTGGATCATGCAAAGCAATACAAATGCTGGTCGCAACCTCAAGACTCTAAGGAAGAGAGTGGCAAGCAACAGCAAGAACGCATTTTATCGCATTTAAGCAGGCCATTCTTACATTAACATCTTTTGCATACACCCCATATAATTCCTGCAAAACAATTAATTTTAGATATAATGACAAGTTCATTTGAAATTAATGGAGAACCAACTGAGAGCAGATTATAGAGAACATACATATGCAACTTCATCTGGTTGCAGACACAGGCAAGACAACCATCAAGCGTGACCTGCAGCCAAGAGGCTCATATGCGCTCAAAATGTTCAAAATGAGGTACTCCAGCAGCCCAAAAATAAATTTAAGAGCATTCTAGACTAGAACACATTAATAGCCCACATTACCCTCTAGATGTGATGAAATTTTCAGGAGAAAAAAGAGTACAGCTTGAACCAAATATACAAGACTCGAACAATGTAGAGCAGATGATTGAGTCACGCCATTCAATTAACTGACAAAGATATGCAGCAAGCGTAACCCAGGCCTATATTATAATATGAGTATTTAACCATATTGAAGGAGAAATTCAGTAAGCTTTCTCAGCAATTCAAACAACCATAATACATAATGCTACTTAAAGAATAAAGAACTACCGGAACTGCAAACGTACTGACTAGGATAGAAAAAACTATATGCAAATATTTATAAGTGATCCAAATAATGAATAGGCAACAATAGAATCTGCAGCTGCATAGGCAACAAACACAAACTCAACTTATCTGCAGCTGCATCAAGAGTACCAACCAACACAAAGGGAAAAACTTTCAGATTATTATTACTCAATCCAGGAGATTGATGCCTAAATAAAATTTTTAGATGCTTAGCAAGTTCCTGAGTTGGAGGGGATTGAGAAGTAGAGAAATAAAATACCTTCAGAACTGGATCCCCTTTATTAGAATTTGCAGATTGTTTGGCCATCCTGTAACTGCGCTCGTTCAGCTTTGCCTGCAGCAGATTTTTCAAATTCCTCTTGCCTGTAATAAGATCACAATTGCATGAGGAAAATGCTGTAGGAGAAATGTACAAGAAACGTAATAAGCAATTTTATTTATGATTATAATCAACTTTACTTTACAACACTTATGATAAATTCACAGTTATTGGGCTCATATAATATCATATTTGATGAGAAATTTAACCGTTAAAGAATTCGAAACGAGATTCTAATAGCTTAGTTAGTTCTCAAAACTCATGAATATGGTGAAAATCAAAGATCAAAGAAGGAAAAGCAACTAGACTGAATGTGAAACTTAAGAAGAAGAAATTGAAGTGGGTGAAAATAGATTCTTTAAGCAAGTATTAAAAATCGATTACACTTAAGGAGTGTTGAACTACATATGTATAACTCAAAAATGACACAATCTGTCTTATGAATATGATCAATTCATTATTATTAAGCCCAATATCTGTTGAGGCCCATCTATCATTTTGCAGGATTTAGCTCTTTTGCTAGTAATGAGAAGTATCCATGTCCTAAATCAATTGCTTATTTTGTAATGAAGCAGCAAATGGAGTGCTGTAATTTAATCAATTTATTATAAATAAAATATATAACAATATGATATACAAATTCGTATATTTAACAATTTATTGTATAAAAATATATTAATTTATAAATATAAATTTTAATAAGCGCATGTAATATAAATTTATATAATTTTTTAAACATATTTTATAAATAGTGATGAATAATTTTACTTTTAATCATGAAAGAACCCACAAAGCTCAAAAATGGAGTTTTTGGAAAGCTGTTATTCAAATCAGAAACAGCTTCCAAATTCTTTTTCAAAAAATTAACAGAACACTTGATATAACATCTCCTTTCAAAATTAAACCAAAGACCTACTAAGTTAGTGGAGTCCAATTTGAATAACAAGTAAGAATTTACAAAGAATAAAGCAAAAAATTTGAATAACAAGAAAGAGAAACACATTCAGAGTACCTGAAACAATGAACAAGATGATCAATGGTGAAACCAGCAGCTTGTATGAATGAGTAATTTAACATTTTCTAATGTCATCTATAATTTTCCTCTCTGAATTCTAAATCTCAATCAAAATAAATTCTTTTAACTTATAAACACTTGATAATATTGAAATAATATATGAAATAAATTTTCTTAATTTTTGGTGCATAAATACATAATAATTAAATACTGCATAAACTTACCACTATTCTTAGTGATCCAATTGCACCTCGTAGGCTCTCCACCATCAGACTCTGGAGCTTGGTGGTGGTGCTGCGGTGGTTGAGCAATCTTGGGCTGCTGAAAGTTTCTTGGTGGAGGAGAGATTAACCGGAGAGCTAAAGAAATCTTCTGATCAAGTGGAGTATTAGAATAATCTGTAAGAGAAGAATCATTGGAATTCTGAGATAAAGACAATGATAGAGATGATAAAGATAGTGAAGAATTGGTTCTATGAAGGCCAATTGGATAAATTTTCTTCAAATTTTAAGAAAAAAATCCTTGGTTACTAATAATTGAAAACACAATTATACTACTGAAAATTCCAATAAAAATTAGAGAGAAATTTACATGGGATTATAAAAATTAGCGAGAAATTTGAGATCTGTTTGTAATTTGAAGCCAACCTCTACCATTATTCATGAATCTGTCAACATTTTCATAGAAATTAATGTTAGCACTTGACATTTGTAACCTTTGGCCACTTTGCTTTTATTTTTTTTGGCCAAATAAACCCCACCACTGACATTTCTTTTATTTTATATCCTTCTATCCTATACTAACAACATACGTTTTATCTAAACCACCAAGCATTTTCTTTACAAGCAGTATCTGCAATAATTCCACTAAACCACTAAGCATTTGTAAAGTATAAATTTGCAACCAAGTGAAGTAAAAGTAAGGGACATGCCTTTTGAATTCAATAGTATAGAACCATCACATCCCTTCATTGAATTCAATAGTATTGAACCATATTTCAGTACCAATCGAATTGAATCGATAATCAAATTTCTCTTATATTATTATCCAAAATTAAACCTATTAACAATTTAAATAATTTCGTTAGAAAAAGAAAATAAATCCTTTTTAGAAATTTTAGTTTTTTAGATTTTTTTCGATTATTAACCGTACTAATTTAATAATCAAAATTTACATATTTTACTAACTAAAATGGAAATAGTTATCCAAATAACCAAACAATACTTAAAAATAGTAAATGTGGGTTGAGATTTAACCTCAAATTATATTTGCTTGAACAAATGTATAGATTTTAACATAGTCTTGCAACTGAAATTGTAAACAGGAAGACAATGGGATGATCATACTACTGAAAATGCTTCTAATAAATTAATCAATCTTTGCATAGATACCCGTTCTAAAATCTCCATACAAAATATATCATGCAAATAAACCAATGACAGAATTTTTCACTGGCCAGTACAAGTCCTAAATTTTAAAGGCAAATTACTGCACGAGTGAATTGACCACTGATATCTCTTCTCGGGTATATATATATATATATATATGCTATTGATAACCTTATTTCCAGTAGATATATTATATTTGGTTGAAAAATAAAATACCTTATTTCCCCACTCATCTATAAAATCCCAATTCACAAAACAGAGTTAATCATACCGAACTTGAATAGTATTTTTTTACCTCATATGATTTTTAAACACTAGAAAAAAAGCAAATCAAACAAAGCTGAAACTAAAAAGAGGAAAAAAGAAGCATAATTTTTTCAAAAACGAAAAAAAGGAGGTGAAATACAGATGAAAGCAAAACTGTGGAAATAGCAGTGAAGCTAGTGCCATTAGTACCTTGAACGACTTGCTCCGTAGTGAACAAGCTAAAACTGGGTGGCTATTTCCACACAAAAATCCACATTTTTTGTAACTACCTAACCTTAACCCAATGTGAAGGGATCAAGGTTTCACATAAAAAAAATGAAAAAAAAAAGCTAAAAAGAGTAGTCCATAAGGTTACTCACCGTTGAAAATAAAGGAGAGCTTTGTCTTCAAACCTGGCAGCAATGGCGATTCAAACAGTGGTGAGACCAAAAACAGATAAAAAGAAGAAAATAGGGAACTTTAAATTGAACAGAGAAGAAGAATAAGAAACTTACGGGAACTTGAAATTATTTCCTCAATTTTTTTACACTTGTAGAATTGTAGTGAGAAAAATGGGGATATGATTACAGTAAAAAAGACAACACTGGATATGAAAAACTTATGCAGAATTTGAATGATGAAATTCAATGGTAAAGTTGGAAAAGAAACACACCTGTTTCTAAACCTGTTTAAAACACAGTTTAAACATAACAGTAGCCATCATTTTTTTCTTTGAAGTTTGAAAAAGAAGTGCATACGAATTCAGATCAAGAAAAGACAGCGAGATTTCAATTGGGATTTTCGAAATCGGAGAGGTGGACAAGAGATCAAGAAAAGAAAAAAGATTTCAACAGAAAATTTGATGTGGAAAGAAAGAAATCAAGAAGAAGAGATTCAAGAAAAGGCTTCTCTGTCTCTTTTTCGAGTTTGTTCCAGCGAAATAAAAATGAAAAAGCATCTGGTTTTGGCTCTTATAGAGAAACACAGCAAAAGGAGGGAGAGGGGTTGCTGCTCCCTTACTGCGCGCACCGGAGAAGAGAGAACCGGAGGTGACCGGTGGCTGCTGCCGGCAGGAAAGGGGAGAGGAGCGACGGAGGAGGGTGGTGGTTCAGATGGGAGATCGGGAATGGGAAAAGAAAACGGAGGGTAAGGTCATGGAAAAAAGGGATAGGATTAGGGAAAGGGACACAGAGTTAAGGAAGTATATATACCTAGAACAAAAATAGCAACCGAATTATTTTCGGTTGCTAAAATTAAATTTCGTTGCTATTTTTAGACATAAATTTTTTCTCATTTTGAACCAAAAATACCAATGGAATCTAAATTTCGTTGCTAAAATTGCAACTGAATTTATATCTGTTGCTATTTTAGCAACGAAAAAATAATCCGTTGCTATTTTAGCAATGGAATTCAAATTCCGTTGCTATTTTACCAACGAAAAAAAATTCCGTTGGTATTTTAGGTCCAAAGTTTTTCCTCATGCGCCGCACAATACCAACGAAATTAATTTTTCGTTGCTAAAATTGCAACCGAATTTATATTTCGTTGCTATTTTAGCAACGAAAAAATAATTTCGTTGGCATTTTTAGACCCAAAGTTATTTCACCTCCTTGGCACCAAAAATACCAATCGAATTCAGTTTTCGTTGCAAAAATAGCAACATAATAAAAATTCGGTTGCAATTTTAGCAACGGAAAAAAATTTTCCATTGCTATTTTTTGTTCTAAAATTTCACCGCCAAACGTTGGCGCCTTTTTAGCAACGGTTTAAGGGTTCCGTTGCTAAATTTTGGAGCTAATAATTTTCTCTACTTTTAGCAACGAAAAATAACCAAATATATTTCTGTTGCTAAATTTGCAATGTTTAACCAAATTTAGCAACGAAATATATTTTTCTTTGCTAAATAGCAACGTAATTCATTTTTCGTTGCTAATTTAGCAACGGAATTGATATTTCCAGATTTTCTTATAGTGATGACAAAACAATAAGAGTGATAAAATTTATATACCTTTTCTGATTTTTTATTGAGTTTTGATTGGGTTTCAAAATATATACTTCGTTATCAGGAATAGTTTTTATATTTGGATAATATAAAGCACAAATTTGCTGCAATAATGTGAATAAAAAAACAAGAGTCAGATATAAATTTTGTTAGCCCAAGGCTACATCCAGATTTTGATGATAATCAAACTTTATATAAACTCCATTAAAAATCTTATTCTAAGTCTTTTCTTTGCAGGAAATTTTTATAAATCATTCTGATGTATATGCCAAAAATGAAAATTATGAAGACTTCAAGAAAACTCAAGTGAAGAAAACCTTAGTATATATGATTTTAAGTTATTAAAATTGTAAGATCAATCTGAGGATCAAATTATTGCTCATACATCATCTAAGTTTAAAATTGCATAAAAAATATTTTCCAAACGTTAAAATAAGTTTTTATAACAAAACTAGTTCTGTTAGAAATTGATTCAGAAATTGGTCTTTAGAATTTCGTGTCATTAAAAATTGGATTAGAAATATGAACATATTTCTAATCAAAATTCTATCGAACACTACAAGACAAAATAACGGCTAGTAACGACTAGTTAAGGATAAAATTGTCTGTTTTGTCCCCAAACGGTCATAAACGGCTATAATTGAAATTTTACACTTAAAATCAAGTTTTTTAGTATAAATACAAGTGTTAGACCTCATTTTGAGGTTAGATATCATTTTGGAAAGAATTTCTACTCTTAAGAGAAAGCTTAGATTTTTAAATCTCACTTTCCATCTTTGCACTTCATGTTTACATATTATCCTCAGTTGATTATAGTTTCTATTATAATCTCTAGTGAGAAATTTCTATTGTGAAAGATTGTGAGTTGGGTTGGTTAGAACCTAAGGAAAAATTCTAGTAAGTGTTTTTAAATCTTTTACTTTGGAAAAAGATTGTGGGTAGAATATACTAGGACTGTATATTGGCTTTGACTCTTACCCTTAAAAGAGTTAAGAGTGGAGAGAAAATCTTAAGAGTAATACTTGGGGAGTGGATGTAGGCAAAGAAGTCGAACCATAGTAAATTCTGTTTGTACTTTAATTTTATACTCATTCTCTTATCATTCACTTTTCTATCATATATTCTGGAATATTACATCTTCAAAATTCTGTAAAGAACAATTCAGAATATTTTTGCAAAATTATCAACACACATTTTCTGGATAAGTAAAGTGATTTCTTCTTGAGGAAAAGACTTGCAAAAATTTTATTGTTTATATTACCTTGCATACTTAGATTTTCAATTAGAAAATCTATTAAAATTCTACTTGCATTCATTTCTGTTACATTAGAAATTCGACAAGAAAATTTTAAGACACCTAATTCACCCTCCTTCTTGAGTGTCTTTCAGGACCTATATTTGGTATCAGAGTGGTTCTCCATTTCCTAAGGTGTAACAACCTTGAGTGATCTTGCAAATGGCTGAATCTAGTAATTCTACTATTGATATTCCATTCAAAGAGGGTCATTCTATCCATCATCCTCCAATGTTTAGTAGTGAAAATTATCCATTCTGGAAGGTTGTTATAAGGAACTTTATCCAATATCAAGATATGAATTGCTGCGATATTATTGAAGATGGATATGAGCATCCACAAAAGAAATCTGATGAAGAAGGTGCATCAGAACCTGCTATGGTTCCAAAAATAAGAAAAGAATTTACAGAAGCAGAAAAGAGAAAAGTGCAGCTAAATTCTAAAGCTATGAGTATACTTTTCTGCTCATTAAATCACAAATAAATTCAATAAAGTTTTTGAATATGATACAGCAAAAGAAATTGGGATAAATTACAAGCTACTTATGAAGAAACAAATCAAGTGAAAGATACCAGACTTCATATTCTCATGGTAGATTATGAAACATTCAAAATGAAATCATAAGAGTTAATTTCTAAGATAATTAACAGGTATGTAAAATTAACTAATGAAATTAAGGCTCTAGATAAGAAACTTGATGAACATAATAAAATTACTAAGCTTGTTAGAGGTCTTACACCTAGATGGAAAGCAAAAGCTTCAATTCTATTAGATAAAGATCTTAGCACTTTAAATTTTGATAATGTTTATGGATCTCTTATTTCTCATGAACTTTACATTAAGTCTCAAGATGCAGAAAAAAAAAGACAGAAAATTGAAAGCTATTGCTCTCAAAGTAGAATTTGGAAGTGATTATTCTATAGGTGATGATGAGATGGCTTTAATTTTAAAGAATTTTAAAAAGCTATACAAAAAAGGCAAAAAGTCATATAGAAAGCAGCATTAGAAATTCTCTCATCACAAGGCAGAAAATGCACCAAAATCTATTGGAAAATCTGCTGGAGATGTTGTTTGTTATGAATGCAACAAACCTGATCACAATAAATCAAAATGTCCAAACTTAAAAAGGAAGGAGAAGAGATTCAAAAATAAAGCAATGAAGGCCACATGGAGTGATAGTGAAGAATCAAGTACAAGCGAACCTGAATATGAAAATTCTGATGATATCGGGTTAATGGCAATTTCTGATCATGAAGAGCAAAAGTCAAATTTTGGTTAAGAGCAGAAAATTACTGAAGATATAAAACTGCTAAAAAGCGATTCTGAAAATTTTGAAATAAGTAATTCTAATTTAGATTCTGACTCAAATGAAAATGAAAATGAGTATGAAAAATTGCTTGAATGCTTTGAAAATTTGCATCATAAATATTGCATGCTTAAAAAGACACATATAGATATGATAAAAGAATTTGATGCATTGCGTATGGAGCATGAAAGTGTTAAGGAAACAAAAATCAAATTAAGAAATGAATATTCTGACTTGGAAAAGAAACTTAGTTCTTTACAAGATAAATGCAATATGAAACGAAAACAGATTTGTGTGTGCAATGAAAATTCTGGTGAAAAATAAAAGACAAAATCTGATCATAACAATAATGCAAGTACATCTAGAAATTATCACAGAAATTACACCCAGAAAAGATATAAGAGATACTCATATGATAGAATGATAATTAGCTCTTCTGCAACATGCTTTTATTACTGTAAAAAGGGATATATTTTGAAACACTATTATTACAAGAAGAATGCTAATTTTACCAAGTATAAATGGTTGTTAAAAATTCTGCAAATGTGTCAACTAATAAGGAAGGACCCAAGAAAAGTTGGATACCTAACATAGGCTTGCACACCCGTGCATAAGCCTATGTATGCCCATCCAATCTTCCTTATATAAGGAATTGGCCAATCAATTTGCAAAAGGTTGGAAATTTTGATTTTGAAAGGCATCATTGTTATCATAAAAGATTTTCAAAAGCTTTCAAGTTCAAAAAGTTGTTTTTGGCATTCAGCTCTTTATATTTTTCAAACTGTTTTTAACTATTTCAACACAAGAAAGGTTCACAAATCTGACATTCAACAATCTAATCAACTACACTGAAGATAATGTAAAAATCCTTTCTCACTATTTTGATTATTATAAGTTTTATTTGTTAATTTTATTTATCGTATATTCATCTTTGCTAGATTTATGTTGTGAAACCCCTTCTAAGGGTATATTTTCATGTGGTAGAAATTATCAGGTTATATTGTAAAATCCCTTTATTGTTATTTTGGTTGTGTTTTCTCGAAAAGGTCTAGTTTAAAAATCTTGTTTTTGCATTTAATATTCCCTTTTTGCTCTCTTTTAGATCTATTGTTGACAAAGACTTTATTTTAAAAGGAAAAGGAAACTAACTTTCACTAGGCCAATACAGCTGTCCATCACCTAATGCACACCCATGCATTATGCAATGCATGATCCAAAATATATTTTCTTGCTTTTTAAAGTAAAAGAGCCGACTGTATATCTCCAACTGCGTGCTAGTGCATTTTCAACATACGTGCTGGATCATTGTCTTTCTTTTGATTTATTTCATGTAGCTTTTTTACGTATCTTCCTTTTTATTATTTTATTATTACTATCATTATTATTTTTCCTGCGAATAACCTTTTTGCGAGTGTAGCTAGGGGAGCGCTACAGGTAAGACCACAACCTCCTTTCTATTTATTATAAAAAGGCTTTTTAGACCGCAAATGAAAAATGTCACAAAATTATTTACAGTAATGAATTGGGGTATTTCATTAATAAAATCGGACCAATTTCACCTTTTTGCCTAAGAAACTCAAATGTAAAAATTAGTTTATAATAATATAAATGATTTTTGTATATAATTAAATAACATTGGACATTTCTTAAATAAAATTTGGACTGGTAAGTCCCTATATTCAAACTCTCACAATGAAATGCTTCTTTAATAACTCACATGCGAGAAACAAAGTCCTTACCTAAAAGGTTACATAGAACTGCTCGATTTATGGATGTCTTCATCGCTTTATTCTAAGCCATGATTTACTGTTGTGTCACATTTATTAAAGGTAAAAATAAGAGCGAAGTTCTAAACCATCTCTAGGTTTTTGGCCTCACGAGATTGAAACACTCATTTTTTTTAATATTCTATTAAGTGGCGACTCCTTACAATCAATCTAGTGGTACCCAACAAAATGCCTTCCGGCGACCAATTGTTAGCAATGAGATAGGGACACCTTGATAAGCCATCTCATGCCTCTCAAGGCTTAAGATTTGGCAAGTCGAGTTTAGTCTATTTCCTATCGTGAAGTGATTGGTCTGGGCAGGGGAGCCTCAACCTGGTCGGATCTTGAAAGTGGGACTGAACCGTTAAAGGTTAGAGGTTTTCTCCCACCTGGTCACTATTCCAACGCATCCACTACTTATCTTTATTTTTGACTTTGAACCTCAAATTATATCACCAAATTCCTCATGAATTGTAATTTCTAGTGGTGAAGAAAAAAATTTAGGCTCCGAGCTATACTATTCATCCTAATGTTACTATTTACTGTCTAAAAAATACTATTTATATGATCAGATTTTGAGGGCGTGACAGATATAAACAGCTAGCATGCATTGTTATTTTATATTTAAACAACTCGCTGTTTGATTTAAATAGTTTCATGGGATTAGCATCTAAATCAAACTAGTAAGGCAATTATCATTAATAAAATATTTGATGGAGGTAAACCAATTTCAAATGTATTTTTATATATGAGTTACTTTTGTATTTGATAAAAATTTACTTGATAGACTAAGGAAAACTATTTTACTTAAACAAGATTGAATTCACTAAATTTAAAGGCTAAAACAATATCATTATTATTGATAAATCAGAAATTTTCATAGATCAGAGAGAGGTTCCTATGTAGAAAAGAGTGAGAGGTCAATGCGCTCTAGAGGGTGGATTTCGATCGGACTGAAAGTATTGAGCACTGCAAAAGGTACCTGCCCGATTGTACTGGACATTAGCACTCCGATGTTTAAGTTAGCAGTTTGAGAGAAAAGAGAGATAGAGTGTATAAGTTTATAAAATGAACTTGCTATTTATAGAATTCGAGGAAGCTAAACAATGTTCTTGAATAGTTGGCCTACTTTAAAGTAGGTATGACCTATTGTATAGGTAATAGTGATTTGATAGAAGCATGTGTCAAATGACCTTATCGTATCAGGCAAAGGTCCCGTCCGATCAAACGACCTTGTTTCCCGTGTTTTAGCCAACTGGCTAAGAGAGGCATTTTTAGGCCTTCTAATGATGGGCTCTTGGTGATGGACCTTATAGTTTTGATTTTTTTTAGAGTATTATCATTTGTCCCCCTTCGAGCAGTTTGATCGCTTTAAAAAGAGATCAAAGCTTGGGGGTTTTAATGTTTTCATAATGAACATTTGACCATTTTGTGATTAGTGATAAAGTCCCTTAGTTTTTTAGACTGAAATTTGGTTACATCAATTGTTGATTGGGAAAGTGAGACATCGGTCGAAGTACTGGGATTGAGCATCAAATAAGAGAATAAACATCAATCTAGAGATCGAATTTTTGATTATTTCTATCGAAATGTACATCGATCGAGAAAATTAGACCTCAGTTGAAAGAATGGAATTTTGATTACTTCGATCGGGATGTACATCGATCGAGAAAATAAATATCAGTCGAAAGACTGAAATTTTAATTACTTCGATCGAGATGTACATCAATTGAGAAAATGAATGTTAGTCAAAAGACTGATTTTAATTACTTTGATCGGGATATACATCGATCGAGAAAATGAATGTCAATCGAAAGATTAGAATTTTAATTACTTTGATCGGGTTGTAGAAATTTTAATTACTTCGATCAGGATGTACATCAATCAAGAAATGAATGTCCTTCCTACAAACAATTTTTATAAACATGAGCAATTTTTCAAAGTTTGTGTTCCTCACCTGTTTATTTGATGCTTTTGGTTGCTTTTATCATTCGAGGTCGTGTAGCCTTTTTTTGTATTAGGCTTTTTCCTGTTACACTTTCCAATTTCTACAAGTTAACCATATTTCTTATGAAAAAGTTACCTGAGGGCATTGCCGATCATTATTGACCTTACTTGTTTATCAATTCATCTTACTTTTCTATCCATTCAACGGATATTCAGATCGTCACCTCTTTTCCCATATAGCTTTGGAAACACCGCTTTAGAAAGGGTGTTTCTTTAAATTTTGTTGCTTCGTCTTCCACGCTTTCATTATTGAATCTTTATTCTTGCAATAAATAGTAAAGCTACGTGGCTTCTCACGATAAGTTTTCTAGAGATGGAAAACACTATAAATGGGTGTGCCTTTTCTTTTTCTTTTTTCCCTGAAGCCTTTTTCCTAAAGCTTTCTTATTCCCCTTAAAGATTTTTTTTTTCTTTTTTGAAGTTCTTCCCTATAAAGCCGCCTAATTGTTATTCAATTTTCCTTTTTGTGATTTACCATTTTAGGAAGATGAATGAAAAGCTAGGTTTTTTTCTAGCAAAATATGACTTGCGATAGCAGGTCATATGACCTCCAATCTTTGTTGTTGCTTCCTTCTCTCAGCCCTGGACTTCCTTAGAGCCATGGTAGAGGATTCAAGTCTGTATTCTCTTCTTCATTTTCATGATGCTGATCTAACGAAAAGGGGTTTGCTTCAAATGAGAGGTGGTCTTATTGTAGCGGGGCTACAAATTTTTCATTATTTTTTTTCAAGTGAAAAAGCTCTATATCCATGTACTTTGTACTCTGTAAAAGTTTAATGGACCTCATCTTTCGTACAATTTTCTTGCCTTGCTCTTTTCCCCTTTTTTCTTCTAGCTATCTTATGATATATTGCTAAAAATTATAACTGAGGAAAGAAATATTATAATTTGAGTGGCATTTGAACTTATCTTGTGAAGATGCAGATTTGTTCCGATCGATTTAGTTTTACCGAAGCCCATACGTTTCATCCTTTGTCGTTAGTAGATTCAAAGACGGCTTTATTTTGATATGTTAGTCAAGGTTTGGTATCTTTGTTGACAACTTTAGTTGTATAATAATTGCTTTTTAAAATGTTTCCTTTTTTACCGCATCTCTTGGAAAATGCCATTAATTGAATGCTATTTATGGCTTCGGTTTTCTCGTTTTAATTACAGCTACTTATTTTCTTTGACTCCTCATTTATTGAGATTGCCACGTGTGCTTCTAGACTCTTATAAATAGAGTCGGTCCCTTACATTCTTATCTGTCTTTTTTTTTCTTTGTTGTATTCTTTTATATTCGCTTTCTTCTTTGTTGTTCGCTCTTACTTCTCCCGTGGAACTCCCTGATTATCTCTTAGCCTACTTTGATATTGCCATTTTAGGAAGACGAATGAACGGTCAAGCAATTTCCTACCATGGCATCACCTACTATATCGGGTGTTGCGTTCTCTATTTTTTGTTGCTTTTTTCATCCTCATCTTCTCAACCCATGGCTGATCTTCTTTCACTTTTCAGGTTTCGATGTGCCACAAGTAAAGGGTGTTTGCGATGTCTTAAAGGTTGAGGAAGAATAGTGATAATAAATGGTAGATATAGGATTATGTTTTCTCTTTGTAAACTTCAAATGTAATGTTTTGGAAAGAATTTTAATAAATTTCTCCTTTTAGATCTTTGCCCTTATTTTTGCGCTTGTCGCTTTATTGGTTACAATATATATCAATATGTTTATTAAATCAATCAGGAGAACATCGATCAAGTGAAGTTAAGAAATTAATCAAATTTGATAAATAAATTTTATTCATCGATCTTTCGATCAGATTTAACAGAATTTTCATTGATCTGTCTATCGGGATAATAAAAAATTTTCATCGATCGAGATAATAACAAATTATTTGATAAGCTTTGCTCTTTTATTTGCAACTTTGCTAAATCCAGCCAACTCTTGGAGGGATATCTATCTTTTCCTTGAGCTGAGGCACTCCTTCTTTTAGGGCCTCCTTCACCGTAGAAAAATGTATCAATTGGGTGTGAAACTATCATTTTTTGACATCGATCACCATGGATTCTTAAGAATATGCTTTTCTTCTTTTTCTCCTTTCTCGTTTGGCATTTTCTCTGATCAACCTCTTCTTTTAGAATTAATACCTCCTTTCTCCAATTCGACTTCCTCCTCTTAATCCTTCTGGACCAATCGAATGTGAAAAAGGTAGTCCCTGCTCGCCTGATTTTTTCCTTTCCTTTGCTTCCAATCATATTTCATCCTTCCAACCTTACTTTATTTCTCTATGTTTGCTGAAAGGAGAAGCTAGTGAGGCAGAGACGTTAGCACCCAGATTTTGGATTGCCATAATATATGAGGGCAATTTCCTATTTTTTCGTGTCTTTTTTTATGGGAGAATTGTAAGGGTTTGCACCTTGATGCATAATGTTGAGGGAGGGGAATGTTTTGTCCTCCTTCAATATTAGCGCAAACAATTTCGTCTTCCTTCAATATTAGGTATGCTTCCCACAGGGCTGCCTGTGAAATTGCTTTGGTAGAGATCCCCATCCCAGTCGGCTCTATCGCCTATAGGGAAAGATCCTATCAAAATAACCTTCCAGTCCTAACACTTGGATCATGAGGTCAATCACTTTTCTCTAAAATGAGGAGAGGCCAACCTTTATCTGATTTTCTTGGAGACAAAGAGAGGGGCAACCATTTCATCCCTCCCAGTACTTTTCCTAATAGGTCTAGTTCTGGGAGTCTCTTGCATCTGTTGTATAATATCTCGAAAGGAAGATGTTTTACTTCCTTCCGGCCCTAACACATCATTTTTTTTCTTGCTTTCAATCTCAAATTTTGCTTTTGCCATGTGTGAATTTTTCATGTAGTCTCGAAAACTTTCATGGAGCTCTTGTATTTCAATATTCTTTTAATGATTATGAATCTATATTCCTTCCCACATCGTAAAGGTATGACATTTTTGCTCAGCCATCGACTCTCAATGAAAATATCAAATGATAAATTAGAAATTTTCATAAAAGAGAGAGAGGTTCCTATGTAGGAAAGAGTGAGAGATCGATGCGTTTTGGAGGGCAAATTTCAATCGAACTGAAGGTATTGAGCCCTGCAAAAGGTGCCTGCCTAGTTGTACTGGGCGTTAGCACTCCGATGCTTAGTTAGTAATTTGGGAGAAAAGCTTTTGGAGAGAGAATATATATAAATCTAGAGAGATAGAGTGTATAAGTTTATAGAATGAACCTGCTATTTATAGAGTTCGAGAAAACTGAACAATATCCTTGAATAGTTGGCCTACTCTAAAGCAGATATGACTTATTGTGTAGGTAATGGTGACTTGACAGTGGCATGTATCAAATAGCCTTGTCGTAGCATAAGATCCTGTCCGATTGGACGACCTTGTTTTTCGTGTTTTAGCCAATTGGCTAGAAGAGGCATTCTTGATCTTGATCCTTTTAATGATGGGCTTTTGGTGATGGGCCTTATAGTTTTGATTTTTTTAGAGTATTATCAATTATTATCATCATCATCGTTGTTGTTATTATTATTATTGAAGATTACATATTTTGGATGTGATGAGATTTGAACTTTGATCATCAATTAATAAATTAACTAGAATTTTACTGTTTGAAATCCAACTGATTTTTTTTTTCTTTCTTTAACGTGCTTATAATAGGTATTAAGTTTCTAATTCTCTCCAAATATGAGTGTATATATAGTAGAACTTGAATTTTACCTGTGCAAATTGAATATACGATTTTAATTATAAACTGAAATCATAATAAAATGCAATGTTAAGACATAATTGAGTTGAAGAGTGGAGAAAAGTAGAATAGTTGATTAAGGAGAAAATATGTGATGTCCACAGCCACATTTCCAGACTTGGGGATAGTAATACTCATGACTCTGTTTGAGCTCCATTGTCCTTACAGATACTTCAACTGGCATGCATGGGTTGCATTGCTTACACTTTGAATCGCACTTAGCAGGAATTGATCCTTTTTTTCCCTTCACAATTATCTCATCGCCCACCTATAATAATTAATTATCCCAAATTTATAAATAATCATGAAATTATCAGTTGTAGAGATAGAATTAATAATAAATTTGTATGCAAAGAAATAACAAACTTACGGGTGTCGGAGATGGAGATGGAGATTGAATTAAGTTGCGCGAATTGACCAGCAAAAATTGGAGTAATATGAAGAACAAGAAAGGCTTTGATATTTCTTTCATTTTTGCAACATTGGGAAATTGAAGGATCCTTTGATCAGTTTATGTTAAAGTGCATATATATTGTGCTTTGAATTGAAATGGTCTCGTAAAAGAGAATGCATAAGGGAGATGTGATTAAGTTTTATGAATTTTTTTTTTTTACATATAAAAACTGATTTGAAACTCTATTTTTTTCTGATAAATAAATATATATATATATATATATATATATATATAAGCATATAATGTAAGTTGAGAGAAATGCATCATCCATAACCGTCTTCTGCACAAATACAGATATTGTCACGGGATCTAATCTTATAGTTATGTACTCAGTCTAAGGCTTTGCACATTTCTCATCATTATTAGATAAAACATGATGCAGATAAATATTCTCTCCTTTTCTTTTCATGCATGCGTAGAGTAGTTTATTTTATATTATAAATTAGAAGTTGTCTTATTTGTGCAGCACCAGTCGACTGCTGGAGTAGCTCAGTTGGTTAGAGCGTGTACCTTGTTAACCACAAGGTCGAAGGTTCAAGCCCTTCCTCTAGCGAGACTTTATTTTTATTTTTTGTTTTTATTTTTATTTCTATGAGTTAGAAACACAAATGGAAAAATAAGGACCATTCATATATTTATTATTACTAAACCATATCATACTAATCCATCACTACATAATAATTCATCCAACTTAAGTAAGTTCTATCTAAAGTTCTAGTACGCTCTATTATTACATAGACATAAAGCTTGCTCCTTTCATTCCACTTGGAGCCATCCTAACATCAAGATGGTGCCTCACCTGGTGTTCGCTAGGTGACCCAACTGTAAAACTATGCTGCCCTATCACTATCTTCCTTTTCCCTTCACTGTCAGCCAAGCTAAGTCTCTTGCACACGTCAACCACCACGGTCACATTTTGTGTCTTCCCTCTCTTCACCTCTACTCTACTGAACCCAACCAATTCCAAGTTTGGTGCTCCAATTATGTCATTTGAGCTGGGTGGCTTCCAAAAGACTAGCACCACATGGTCTCCATTCATCGGTCCGGTGTTCCTCACACCAATGTCAAGGATGAATACTAAATTCGTGCAGTTGATACTTGAAACATCAATGGCTTTTCCATTGGCATGTGGGCCGATGATGTCATACGGTTTAAAGGTGGGATTTGATGGTAGTAGAAGAGTGGATGGTGCAGAAATTATGAATTTGGAGAAGGTTGAATAGCTTAGTCCATGACCAAAATTGTACAGTGGTTTTCCTGAGTAAAATCTGTATGTTCTCCCAGGATAGTTTTGAGTGGCATTCGCTCTCATTTTCATGTTTGTCATTGGCACTTGATCTAGATACTCTTGCGGGTACCAAGTAAACGGAGATCTTCCAGCTGAAAAAGATGCAAACAAGAATGTAAGAACTTATTATGAGTATTGAATAAGCATAAAACAAATTTAATTTTGAATATATTTTGTCAAATTGATGGAGTTAGCTGTAGGTACACTCGTATAAAATTATCAAATTTACATGTTTAAATGTTTGAAAAAGAGAAAAGGCCATTAGACCTTGTGATTGGTTAGATGAATTAATATAAATAGGTAACCTGGATTGTAGTCTCCAAAAATGACTTGGGCAATGGCATCTCCACCAGCTTGACCAGGATACCCCACCCACAGAATCCCTCCAATCTTGCTCTTGTTTAAGGCAAAACTAATATCAATAGGGCTGGCAGACATTATAACAAGAACAATTGTTCCATTTGTTGCTTCAACTACTTCAGCCACAAGTTTCTCTTGATACCCTGGCAATGTCAAGGTCTCCCTATCCAATCCTTCTCTTTCAATAGACTGATCGAGCCCTACCACTAGCACCACCACATCAGCTGCAGCTGCTGCTTCTTTGGCTTCCTCAATAAGTGTGTCGTCGCTGCAATTCACCGACTTGCATCCAGCCTTATAAATAGCTTTTGAAACATACTTTTGCAGCCCTTGCAAAGGGGTAGTGTAGCGGCAGGGGATGCCTGCATAATTGCTTATCATGGTTTCAGTTACATTACCATTTGGTCCTATTACTGCTAAGTTTTTAGGAGTATTTTTAGACAAAGGAAGACCTCCATTGTTCTTTAGTAATACCATTCCTTGTTTAGCAGCATCTAATGCTAGTATTTGGTGATCGTTACTACATACATCAGATGGTCCGAGCTTTCCAAATTGAAGCAATTTTGGATCCCCATCGAAGAAACCAAGTCTCATTAGTACTATGATGTTGTAGGTTAATGCTTGATCTACCACTTGTTCTTCGACCTTGTTCAACTTCACTGAATTCTCTGTATATTTCTCTAGAAAATCTCCACAATTCATGTTTAAACCTGCATAGGATTACGATAAGTAAACATGAAATCTCTTAATCTCTCTCTATTTTCATGAAGTATTTAACATGAACTGCAAAATCTAGAGTAGGATCCTCATTGTAAGTGCTTTAAACCGCTGCATACATCTAATAAATTTCTTTTTTTCAAAAAAAAAAAAAGGTTTTTTACATTAATACTGGCCTATAAATTGACTTATATACACAATACTACCTAAATTGACTTTTTATTTCATTGATAGCAGGGTAAGAAAAATCAAATTGAGAATTTTTTTCTTCAATAATAGTCTATTATTGGCTTAAAATAGTAAATAAAAGCATGTATTATGTCTACATAGCCATGCAAAATCCATCTATAAATTGTATAATTTAGTACCTGCTTTCAATGCAAGGGCTACTGCATCTTCAGGAGTTGTTGTATAGTGCATTACATCGTGATAAACCTGGATTGAGTCACAATCGGATACAATATATCTGCACAAAACAATCTACAAAGTCATGAAAATCATTGAATGGATAAGCAGTCTAATATTATTACAAAGAGAAAAAAAAAAAAAGCAATGATAGTTGCTTTAGTCACTAATTTTTCTAAGTGCGAATTAAACTTGAAAAATAGGACAAACCCATTCAGGTTCCATTGGCTTCGGACAATCCCTTTGAGAAGATCTGGATCAGCACAAGTAGGAATCCCGTTCACCCTATTATACGAACACATTACACTACTAACATGTGCTTCCTCTACGCAACTTTTAAATGGGGGTTGATATGTATCTTCCATGTCCTGCTTTGTCACCTGCCAAATCCAAATTATCTTATTTAATATTTTTTATAAGCAAGCAGCTTAATTGTATTTACCATTCATATATCGAGCCACTAATATATAGCCATATTATAAAATAAGGGTTCACTTTGAAAGCACAAAATTGATTGGGAACGTTCTTTTTTTACATGTCAGTATGTAATTAGATCCATTTGTCAATAAAAGCATGGAAAAAAACAAAAAAAAAGATCTAAGCAAGTATAATTGTACATACCTGGGCATCAAAGTGAAATCGATCAACACCTTTCCAGTTATCAACATCATAAGCAGTGTAATGTTTGCAGCAACTTGAAACCTTAAGCTTATTATCACCACCAGACTCACCTTCTCCACCAACTTCTTGCAATCCTTTGACATAATTCACTGCATAAATGGACACAACCAAGGGGTCCTCCCCCGGAGTCTCTTGGCCACGACCCCATCTAGGGTCCCTAAACACATTAACATTAGGGCTCCAATATGTTAACCCAGCTAGGCCCAAGTTATGCATGGCTCGAGCCTCTGTGGAGACGACCTGCCCCATTTTCAACCATAATGTCTGGTTGAAACTAGCTGCAGACAAAATCACTGCAGGGAAGCTTGTGGCACCAGGCACTGTCCCATTAAAACGTACACCAAAACCAACGTTGGACACCCCATGAAGTGCCTCTGACCACCACTCATATGCTGGAATGCCCAGTCGAGAAACTCCTTTGGCGTGGTTTACTAATTGTTGCACCTTTTCTGTAAGTGTTAGACGTGTAATGAGGTCAAGGGCTCGATCTTGATAAGAAAGGGAAGTGTTACAGAAGGAGTATTTGGTAGTTTCAGGGTTCTTCTCGTCGCATGCAAAATTCTGTGCCGCGATAGGATCTATTAGAAGTACTGATAAAAGTAGAAGTGAGATAATTTGGAATTTCATACTTCTTTGTTTGTCTTGTTTTCCTTTGCTTTGGCTTCAGATTATAAGGCAATGCATTATATATAGCTGAAGTTTGGTTGGTAACAATCATGAACATTTTCTTGCTTTCGTGCCCAAAAAAAAACAAAAAGGGTTGCTTGTTTTTGAGGAAAAGATGCTTATGGAGCTTGGGGAAACCAAAAGCATCTTTAATTCTTTGCAGCTGACGATGGCGTAAACAAAAAGCATTATTTTTACCACTTAGAATTAAATTTTGTTATATTTTCTTTTTTCAAGATAGATAAATCACCCATACCAAAATTTTTGGATTTCTAAGGATTATATACTCAAATATTTCTGTAATAAATTCATTCAAATCAATCCAATAATCAGCTAGGACAGTGTTTGGCTAGGTAAAGTTCATAGTAAAATTTATGAATAGAGGGTAATGAAGAGAAGTGAAGCGCAATAATATAATAATATGAGAATGAAAATTTTAAAAAAGAGCAAACAGCAAATAAAAAATTTTAAAAATTTTGAAAAAATACATTTCTATTTTCCAGAACTTTAATTTTTTTTTTATATTAGATCTATCATCTATGTATTTTTAAAATTTGATATTAGATCTTTATACTTTTCAGATCAATCATATTAAATCTAATTTAGAATAAAACTAACAAAATTAAAATACACAGTTTATTAATCTCACTCAAGGTCAAACTAAAATGGCAGGGCAACCCACTAATGACATAAAAAATTGAAAAAAAAAAAAACCAACTCATTATCTTTTACATGTCTGAAATGATTATATATTTTTTAAATTTTTTTATATTTTGATGGATTTTATAATTATTTTATGTTGAGTTCAAGGAGATTAATAGACTGTATTTTAAATTTGCCATTTTATTTAAATTGAACATAATATGAGTGATTTAAAAAATATAATCATCCAAAAACTTTTAAAAAGTAAAAAGAAATAATAATAAGTAAAAAATTAAAGTTTAAGAATTCATATTGTATTTTTCCAAAAACAATTTTTATAAAAACTACAAGGATCCAAAAGTGCTGAGATGACCTTCACTTATGCTTTGGATCCGACCCTATTTATGAACCAATTGATCATAAATTGTTCTATCCCCAATGAGTAATTATTTTGCACATATGATAATTTATTTTTAAGTTATTTTATAAATTTCTTCATAAATATTATAAGACAAAAAAAAAATCATATATATTAACCAATTAAAAATCATGTTAGTGCCTATTTGGGAGCTAAGGATTGGTGACATTTTTATAAGAAATTTAAATCTCAATTTTTTTTTTATATTAATAAGTTACCTTTTGAATACTGGATACCTAAAATATTTCTTTTGTTTTTATTCAAATTCACATCGATTATTAAAGATTAAGAATATCGAATTGATCTTTCTTTTGGAAACAGTATTGAGATAAATGCACTTGATAGTGATCTCCTAAATTAGAGTTAACTTATTACTGCCAAATTGCTAAATCAAACACGGTTTGGGTTTCCTTAAAGCAACACCATATCCGTCGTCGCAAGCAAAGCTTAGTCGTAAAATCAGCCTGTCTTTTCCAAAGCAATATCGATCTTTCATTTCGGCATTGGACTGCTTAATGAGGACTATTATTACTGTGGTCCTGTTTGTGGCTGTTCCATTTATTATTGCATCACTTTGCGTGAGATGTTGCATTTTATTTGTTTGTCTTTTTTGTTAGAAACAATATTCCCTTATTTCCTCACTATGATCTTTATCATTGTTTCCACTACTAACTTCCAGCTATTTAGCGAAGCTAAAAGAATATCTCATCAAGCAAATATTTACATGTGTATTTTGTTAAAGAAAAGGGTGCCTTGCAAGGAAATTCAACATAGGATTCTCTGCATGTTTCACCAACTCAATCCCTTCATTATAATTTTCTATTTAAAATTCTAATTTTCTACTTTGATTTATATGGCTATTCATGGTGGAATTAATTCAGGTAAAAGAAAAAGGATTTTTTTTTTTTGAAATAGTTCAAAATAATTAACCATTTGTATGTATATTATTATTATCAAGTATACTGAGAGTACGCAAACTAAATTAGTTTAAATGTTATAAGTATTTTTTAAGTTAAAATATTATATATAGAGAGAGAAAGAGTAAAGTTGATATATCCAAATTAATGAAATATCGTACTAAATTTTTTATAACTCATACAAAGAAAAGATAGTGACAAAACACTTCCATAATAGAAGTAGGGGTTCACAATCCATTTTATAAATTCAATTTATTAATATTAATTTTTTAAAATTTAAATATCGGTACAATCTATTAACAGCATGTTCATTGCTAATTAAATAATTCTTAAATGCGTTCAATTAATTATGAATTTATTAATGGTATATTAGAAACTAACATGTTCATTGCTAATTGATTAATTATCAAGTATGTCAATTAACTATTAACTTATTAATGGTATGTTAGGAAAAAGAAACACAGAAGAGGTCATCTGTAAAATAAACTAATTTTCAAATATTTAAGTAGATAAAGGGCATTTTTTAAATGAAAAAAAAATAAAATGTGTTATAAACTAATTAAAAGACAGAAATAGTAGAATAGAGAATTTTCTATTATTGATTGTGTATACTGAATAACGACAATAGGGTATTTATAGGCACAAAATAGAAGAGGTAGACTTCTACTAGAATGGGGAGAATGATGAGTTTGATAGTCATCCAAATATCTCATAATTATCACAACACTTCCCCTTGGATGACTATGCACTATGAATATGCCTCGTTAAAACCTTGCTAAGAAAAACCCAGTGGGATAAAAACTTAGCGAAGGAAAAAGAGTACAATATTCATATGTGCTTCCCCTCAAAAATGAATCAAACTAAATCTTTTAATTGGCGCATTCCAATATTGTACACATGTTTCTTGAAAATTGAACTTGGTAGCGCCTTTGTGAACAAATCTGCTGGATTATCACTTGAGCGAACTTTGCAAACATCGATCTGTCCTTCTTTCATAAGTTCATGGGTATAGAAGAATTTTGGTGAGATATGTTTTGTTCTATCTCCTTTGATATAACCACCTTTGAGTTGTGAAATACATGCTGCATTATCCTCATACAATTTTGTTGGTTTTTCTTCCACTACCAATCCACTTGTTCCCTTAATATGTTGAGTCATGGTTCTCAACCACACACATTCACGACTTGCTTCATGGATGGCTAATATTTCTGAATGATTTGAGGAAGTGGCAGTGATTGTTTGCTTAACAGATCGCCAAGAAATAGCAGTGTCACCATATGTGAAGACATAACCTGTTTGTGATCGAGCTTTATGAGGATCTGATAGATATCCAGCATCAGCATACCCTGTCAATTCTGAATTTACTCCTTTTGGAAAAAATAAACCCATATCAGAAGTGCCACGAAGATAACGTAAAACATGTTTTACACCATTCCAGTGCCTTCGAGTTGGTGCAGAACTAAATCTTGCTAGCAAATTAACTGCAAAAACTATATCTGGTCTAGTGCTATTTGCAAGATATAAAAGTGCACCTATTGCACTAAGATATGGTACTTCAGGACCAAGAATCTCTTCGTTATCTTCTTTTGGACGAAAAGGATCTTTCTTGACATCAAGAGAGCGAACAACCATTGGAATGCTCAATGGATAAGACTTATCCATATAAAATTGTTTCAAGATTTTCTCTATATAAGATGACTGATGTATAAGAATTCCTTTTGGCAAATATTCAACTTGAAACCCAAGACAAAATTTTGTTTTTCCAAGGTCTTTCATTTCAAATTCCTTTTTCAAATATTCTGCAGTAATAGAGATCTCTTCTGGAGTCCCCACTATGTTTAAGTCATCAACATAAACTGCAACTATAGCAAATCCTAAATTTATCTTCTTGATAAAAACGCATGGACAAATTGAATTATTCTCATACCCATTTTTCACTAGGTACTCACTTAAACGATTGTACCACATGCGTCCAGATTGCTTTAATCCATACAAAGATCTTTGGAGTTTAATCGAGTACATTTGTCGAGGTTTTGAATTATATGCTTCAGGCATCTTAAATCCTTCAGGGATTTTCATATATATGTCATTATCTAACGATCCATATAAATAAGCTGTCACCACATCCATTAGATGTATATCAAGCCCTTCAGAGGCAGTCAAACCAATCAAAAATCTAAACGTGATTCCATCCATGACTGGAGAATACGTTTCTTCATAATCTATACCAGGTCTTTGTGAGAAACCTTGTGCAACAAGTCGTGCTTTGTATCTCATAATTTCATTTAACTCATTTCTTTTACGGACAAAAACCCATTTATATCCAACAGGTTTGACATCTTCTGGTGTCTGGACTACTGGTCCAAATACTTTACGCTTAGCTAATGAATCTAGCTCAGCTTGAATTGCTTCTTTCCATTTGAGCCAATCACTTCGATGTCGACATTCTTCTATAGTTTGAGGCTCATGCTCACTATCATTAATTATTTCATAAGCAACCGCATATGCAAACACATTATCAATAACTATGTCTTCTCTATCCCACATATTTCCAGATTTTAATGAGATCTCATAATTTTTCGGTACCGAAACCACTTCTGGGGTTACTTCTTTGGAAATATGAAATTGTTGATATGTGTTATTTTTAGCCCCTTCTTGAGCATCATTTTGAATATTTTTCAATTCCCTTTTCTTTCGAGGAACAATATCTTTTGCACCAATAGGTCTACCACGCTTCTGGCGTATGTTAGATTCATTGGCTACTGTACCTACCGGTAATCCTTCAGGGATAATCAATCTTGCAGGTACATTGGCAGCCGGAATATGAGATTTAGTGACCTTTTGGGTGTCTGTGAAGATATCTAGTAATTGATTTGCAGCATTCTGCAAATTTATTATTCTTTGAACTTCAAGTTCACATTGATTTGTGCGTGTATCATAACTGGACAAGGTTGGAGTGTTCCAACTAATTTCTTGTGCTTTTGGCCCTTTACCTGTATCTTCCCCTAACTGAGGGAAAACTGATTCATCAAATTGACAATCTAAAAATCTTGCTCTAAAAAGGTCACCAGTTAAAGGTTCTAGATACCTAATGATAGAAGGAGAATCAAAACCAACATATATACCAAGACGTCGTTGGGGACCCATTTTAGTTCGTTGAGGAGGGGCAATAGGAACATAAACAGCACAACCAAAAATTCTAAGATGAGATATATTAGGTTGTTGATCAAAAACAAGTTGCAAAGGTGAAAATTTCTGATATGTGGATGGTCTTATACGAACTAAAGATGCAGCATAAACAATTGCATGTCCCCAAGCAGATGCAGGAAGTTGTGACTTCATAAGCATAGGTCTAGCAATAAATTGTAATCGCTTAATAAAAGATTCAGCTAAACCATTTTGAGTATGAACATGTGCAACAGAATGCTCGACACTAATCCCAATTGACATGCAAAAATCATAAAATGCTTTTGAAGAAAACTCACATGCATTATCTAAACGAATTGTCTTGATAGGATGATCAGGAAAACTAGACCTTAACTTTATAATTTGAGCAAGAAGTTTAGCAAAAGCAATATTACGAGTAGAAAGTAAACATACATGTGACCATCGAGTTGAGGCATCAATCAAAACCATGAAATATCGAAATGGTCCACAAGGGGGATGAATTGGGCCACAAATATCTCCATGTATCCTTTGAAGAAAAACAGGAGACTCCAAATGTAGTTTAGATGGTGAAGGTCTTACAATCAATTTACCTTGTGCACAAGAACTACAAGAAAAATCATTAGATAAAAGAATTTTGCGATCCTTTAATCCATGTCCATTTGTATTTTCGATAATACGTCGCATCATGGTTGAGCCTGGATGACCAAGACGATCATGCCAAAGTATAAAATTTTTAGGATCTGAGCACTTCCGGTGCATATAATTAGATTCAATCATCTTTATTTTGGTAAAATATAATCCAGTTGCAAAACTTGGAAACTTCTCTAATATGAACTTCTGGTTCAATTTCATAGAAGTTATACATAAATATTCAACAGTTCCTTCATTTATAGTTTCAATATGATAACCATTGTGACGTATATCTTTAAAACTTAGTAGATTTCTTCGGGATCTACTAGAATATAACGCACCATCAATGTATAATGGTGTTCCATTTGGGAACATAAGATGGACTCTGCCAGAGCCTTCAACTACATTTGTTGAACCAGATATTGTATTAACATTAATTTCAGCTAATGTTAATTGTAAGAAATAATTTTTGTTACGAAGAATTGTGTGAGTTGTGCCACTGTCCACTAAACATATGTCGTCCTCCATAATATCAATTTTATATGATGATCTAGTAACAAAAAAAAAACATTTATTTAATAACAAGAAGAAAAAAAATGATAACAAATAAGAAATGCTTTAAGAATTACTTATTAAATTATTCCAAAGGACGAATGGGTCTTTAACAGTGAGAGATTCAGTTTTCAATTCTTCGTGTAAATGGTGTCGAAGGAAAATCATTGCCTTAGCGCGATCCTGCAGGGATGCGGTATTTCCTTCATTTATTGAATCTCCAAGATTCATAGCATTAAGTGAATCTCAGCATCAAGTACCCATGAAAGATAATTTCTTCCAGAAATATCAAGGGCAATAAAATCAAGTTTCGCAAGGTGTGACATTATAAATACACTACACTTAAAAAAAATTAAAATTAGGCTATAAATAAATTGTCAAAAATTAATAAAATTAAATCACACAAAATTAACAAATATGTTCACAATTAAGAGTATTCAATTTTGACAATTAAAAGCATACGAAAAGAAAGAAAAAAAAACAAGCAAAACAAAGATGCGGACAAAAAAAAGGTAACATATAAAACAAAATCATATCACTTTTTTTCGAAAATCGTTTATCTCATACACATGGAATAACCAAAAAAAAAATATTTCCAAACCTATAGGAATTGAAATAACAAATATATATTGAATTATTTTTGTACACAAATTTCAAATCCTATCATCCATCCATCCGAAAAAAAAAATTGAATTAAGGTAAATAATAAACATCCAAATTATTTTGAGATAATTTACCGTTAAATCTTGTAAATTAAAATTCTTGATTCCTTCGAGCCGGGTTGTCGTAAACCACCGACTTCCAATAATCGATAGAGGCTATCGTGCTGATAACGTGTTATAAACTAATTAAAAGACAGAAATAGTAG
The DNA here is from genome assembly GCA_037975025.1 of Excoecaria agallocha. Lineage (NCBI taxonomy): Eukaryota > Viridiplantae > Streptophyta > Magnoliopsida > Malpighiales > Euphorbiaceae > Excoecaria > Excoecaria agallocha. Next base: position 244,939 of record JBBPFJ010000170.1, read on the forward strand.
AATAGAGAATTTTCTATTATTGATTGTGTATACTGAATAACCACAATAGGGTATTTATAGGCACAAAATAGAAGAGGTAGACTTCTACTAGAATGGGGAGAATGATGAGTTTGATAGTCATCCAAATATCTCATAATTATCACAACAAAATGAATATTTTTAAAAATCTTGAAACAGTTTCCAACAAAAAAAATAATTAAAAAGGTGGCAGTTGATGTGGATTCCTCTGTTTATATAATCCGGCAATTTATGAGCCCATCTGTCTGAATTTGATCCAGTCCCATTCGCCAACTCTACTCATGGCCCAACTAACTCAAAGAGATTTAAAAAAAAAAAAAGGGAAGAATCTACTTCATGAGGTATAAATATAATAAATAACAAATGATTTTTTTTAGATTGGTCCGTATGTTAATTAACCGAAACAATACTTTCATATGTAAAAATTAATTTTTACTTTATAAATATAAAATATATTTTAAAATGACTTTTACATGATAACATTGAGTGTTAATTTGATGTGTAGTGTACAGATACGATAAATTGTATATTTTTCTATCAACTTATTAAAGCAATTAATATGTTTTAATCAGCCGATCAAATAGTATGTAGCACGCGAAATCCGTGCATTGGAAAATTGTCCCCGTAATAGGAAAATAAAAGAAAATATGCATGGTATTACATCTAGATAAAAATTTAGTTGAAGTACATAGTTTTGATAGATTTTTGAAAAAAAAATATAGTTTTAATAGATAAAAATGAAATATCATGTACTACCTCATTTTATAGCAAATTAGTTGTTTAAACAACCTTAGCAATTAATGAAGTCAATTAGTCTCCTTTGACAATTTCCAACCTTGAAAACATCACACAACCTCAAATTAAAACCACAAAATCAGATATGCATTTCCTGTGCCTATCAATTCTTTAGTTTTCTTCAAAAAAAAATCCATTTCTTGATCAAATCTGTCCATATACGTTAATTTCTTGTGATGATAATTGATTTTGATTAATCAATTTTATGAAAAAACAAATGACAGAATTGAGTGCTGGGGCTCTAGTAATGTTCCTTCAAGAGATGGTGGTTGATGACACCAAATTAAGAGAAGACAAGCCTGTATTAGTACAAATTAGAAGCATAATCCCTGTATTAAGAGAAGGTAATCTTTGGCCAAATCAAGGGTTCTTTTTAAGAATTTCAGATTTATCTCATGCCCTGTATGTTTCTTTACCCCAAGAAGAAGATGATTTGATTTTATTCAACAAATTACACATTGGCCAATTTTTATACATAGAGAATTTAGAAGCTGCATATCCTGTTCCATTGCTTAAAGGCATTAGGCCTGTTCCTGGTAGGCATCCTGGCCATGGAAACCCTAAAGACCTTATTCCTTTACATGTTCTTGAAAAATTTCTCGGTGCTTCTTCTGTAAACGAAGATCAAGACAATGTGATCAAGAACCCAATCCAAGACCCTCCATGCTTAACCAATTCAAATCCAAAGGATCAAAACACTCCTTATTTGAGTGCTTCAGGAATGAGCTCAAATGAAGCAAGTTCTGAAGAAGGAACAGGTTTGGTAAAAGAAGATGATGGTAATGGTGTTATAAAGGCGAAAAAGGGGGAAAAGTTGCCATTACAATCAAGGATAGGGAGAACAAGAAGCTTGGAACAAGATAGTAATGATAAGATTACAAAGAAAGAACCCGAAAAGTCGAGGTGTTTGGGATGTTTGAAAGAGAAGACAAGCAAGATAAGAGTTTCAGTTCATAGGCCTAGAAAGGTTGATGTGGAGAGCACATTGAGCCATAGGCTTAAAAGGGGTGATGGTGATGGTTATCACATGGGGATTCGTAAGTGTGAGACAAGACATGCTAAAGATTTTGATACAAAAAGCTCTATTTCAACAGCATCATCAACACCTGTATTTAAAAGAAAAAGCTGGAAGGAACCTATAAAGATGGTGGATATTGCACAAACCCCAGATATTAAGCTTGATATGAAACCAGATACTGATCCTGTGAGTCTCTCTTTTCTTTCTTTTCTTCTTCCTTGTGGCATATATGAAGGACTAATAGGCCTGGATTAACCCGTCTTCAATAAAAATCTAACTTTTCAGGAATAAATGTGAACATCTCTCTCTTTTTTAAGGGAATTTCACAGCTTCATTTTAGCATTCTCCTTTCCATCTGCAGATTTCCGGGGCCAATTTGCACAGGAACGATAGCTCTGATGATAATTCAAGCACTATTACCAAAAAGACTATCACTAGTCTGTCTACAAAATCATCCAAATCTAAAGTCAAAAATAAATCAGAAAATAATATAAATCAAGATCCAGCCAATGACCAAATCTCAACCAACATAAAGGTAACATGGAATTTTCTTCCTTCATCCTTGCTAAAACTTGGCCAGGAAGCGTTACAACAAAGAGAAATTGCTGTTGTTGCTGCCATGGAAGCTTTGCTGGAAGCTTCTGCTACTCAAAGATTGCTGAATTGTTTAAGGTCTGCAATTTTGCACTATCACTTGTCAATTCTTGCTGAATAATTCATTTATATCGAAATTCTATTAAATCATAAGCTACTGAAAGGGTACTAATGAAGATTTCTTTTCACTGTCAGTGTATACTCTGAGGTTCTCTCTAGCAAGAAGGATGAAGACTATCATCAATTAGTAGACAAATTTTTCGATCTTGAACATGACTTAGCACAAAATAAATTGATTTTCCAACCATCAGTAAAAACAGATAACACTGATCCAGCTGAAGAAATACAAGTTGCAATTGACAGAAAGCAAAATGCATTGGAATGGATCAAAGCAGCTTTGGAATCTGATCTGAACCCAGTTTCTGATATGATAAAAAGCCAGGGTATTTCAAAAATTTCAAATAATAGAAGCAAGATTGAATTGGGAAAAGGGACAGACTGGGTGAAGGGAAATGCATTACATGTATCAGAAGAACTGGCAAGTTCTTTGCATAATGAGAGCAATAAATGGTTCTTGAAATATGTTGAGGATTACTTAGATTGGGTTAGTAGCAAAACTGAAACTTCGGAATCTCAAATCCAGGTTCCTGAGATGATGTTCAGAATAAAGAGAGTGAGTGACTGGCTAGATATGAGATGCAATGACAAATCCATGGAGGAATCTGATGTGGAAGCATGTAAGAAAGTTAGAAGCAAAATATATGAGATCTTATTGATTCATGTTGAGAGAACTGCAAGGAATGCAATTGCTGAATCTGAATCTTGACAATGTGGCAAAAAGCTATTTCTTTTTGTTGGTAGCAGATTGATTCGAACTCGACATCTTACAAAATATTAACAGGGGCGGCCGCAGAATGCAAAGATGAGAAGGACCAAGACTTAGGTCTGAAGGGAATTAAAAAAACTTGGGAGGGGCCAACTTGCACAAAGAATGAATTTTAAGGGATCAAGTTGTAAATTTTACTACAAATTTTTATAAAAAATGAAAAGTTGGGTCCCCCTGACTGATCAAGACCAATACTATAAAGCTAATTGAATAGTCCTTGCATGTGTTCAAGTTTTGATCGAATTTGTTTCTAATTGCTTGTACCATGTTTGATATGCCAGTAGTTATTAAAATATTATTGCCTTCTAATGTCCACTAAACTCCATTGATGTAAATGTATCATTGTTTTTCTTATAATTAATTTTCGGTTTAGATGTCCATATGTGCACTTAGTAAATGTATAGTTGATTAAAAATTCACAATATGCAGGTGCAAGATTAAATTTTCTTCTCTGTAGATATTTTATGGACGAATTGAAATATATACAGACTAATATTTATTTCTGCATATAAAGGTATGAGTTTATCAAGGGATTGATAAATGATGAACTTGCTCTAAATGAATATTATCCATGTTTTTGTTACAATTCCAAAACATTTTATATAATCAGTGGCAAAATTAAGATTTATAATTAAAAGAAAAAAAAATAAGTCATGTTTAAATTTAGGAAAAATGTACTAAAATACTCCTGATGTTTTTGAAAAGTAGCTTAAATGCCCTTCACCTTTTTCTGGGAGAGAAAATGACCCTAAACTTGATTAAAGTGGTACTAAATTACCCCTAAGTTACTGTTCCGTCAGGTAAACAAGTCAAAAATGATTACATGGCATATAAATGGTGAGGGAATGGATGATGTGGCTGGAGTCAACGACATGTGATCGCCAACTCAGCGCCACGTCAGACGTATCTTATCTTTTTGTTTTCACTTATTCTCTTCCCGATTTACAGTCTCCTCCTCGGACTCCAATGGCCATTCAGGCTCAATACCCTTCCAATGTTCTTCTTCTAAACAGGTTAAGTTCATCCCTTTCTTCTTCCCCATATAATAATAATAATAATAATCCTTCTTTTACCTATATCTCTCTACTTGCAGAAATGAGCAAGAGGGTAATGATCATTCATTGCAACCACAACCAGGAGGATTTCTTGATCAATCCCATATGTTCTTCAGCAATGGAGGTTAGCCTCTTACCTTTATTTTTCTTATTTATTGGGAATTCTAAAGATTGAAATCCAAAGGTGGGAAACAGGGGCTAATGACAACAACAATAATCAAAGAAATAAAGGGAGAGAAGGTACTAACATCCATCAATTTTCTATGCAGAATCAAGCAACTCAGCTAATTGAAATCTCTCAAAGTCACAATCACCCACAGCAACCGAAAATTGTATCCACTAGCCTACAATTATCTTTTGGTGATCAACAACAACAACAAATCCAACACAATGACCATTACCCCCAGCACCAACAAAGTTTTGTATCCAGATCCTCTGCTCTCTTATCCTTGATATCTGAAGATTTTGCAACTCAAACTAAACGCCAACGAGAAGAAATTGGTCAGTTCATTCAAGCACAGGTACCCATCTTCTACTTTTTAATTGGAAAAAGAAAAATATATTTCTATGGTTGTTAATTTAATGTAATGAAAAAACAAAATAGTTTCACCGTACCAGAGAAATAATAATAATAATAATAACAATGCTAATATTAATTTAGTCTAATCACGGTTAGTGGTGAAATTAAAATTTATAATTAGAAAGGATAAAAATATAATATAAATACTATAAATAATTTGTTAAATAAAATAGGGGGCAATTATCATACTGTGTTAAGAAAATTATATATATATATATATATTTCAAAAATTGTCCCTTTCGTTTCTACGTGGGTGCGCCACTGACCCCAATACTAATATGTAAGGTATTATTACTTATTATTTCGAAATCCAAAGGAAAGAAATATGTTTTTATGATTATACCTTTTCTTTTCTTGCATTTTCTTTAAAAAAAAAATAAGATACCTTTGTCAGCTTTTATAGTCATATATGATTTTAATGATGATTCGACTAAAGATATAATGATCTTGTAGGCTTCCAAATACTTTTTCTAAATAATTTATGAAATTCAATCTCATACTTTTCCACTCAAAACTAATTCCCTCATTTATGAATTTATGGGCATTAGGGATAAGATTTTTCTTTGGAAGAAAAGGGTTGAAACTAAATTGGTTTTCTTTACGCAAATTAAACCATTTTTTTTTCTTTTTGTAAATCAATTCACCAAATATTTCCTTGTTGAGTTAATTTATTTGTGAAATATATCTATAGATAGTTATGGATGAGACATTTGATGAAATTTAAGTTGAAAGTATCATTTGCTATTAAATTTTGTGGAGTGATTTTAACGTTAAACTTCTCTTGTGAAGTTATTAAAATGGTGCAAATATATCATCTTTCTGTGATATCATTAATGACAATCATTTACTTAATATCTCGCAATTTATCATTTTTTAAAAATAAAATAGCTCTATTTGAAAATATGTATGGATAAAATCGTTCTATTTTCATCTGCCATTTAAATATTTAGTTATAATAAAAAGCATTTTACCCTATTTCTATAACTTTAAAGTTAATTTTCACTAAAAGAATATTCAAAAACAATTTAACTATTATATCTTAAAATCGGATAATCACTTTAATGAAATGAAAACTTGTTTCTTATAAAATAGAAAAGAAAAAAAAAGTCTTGTCATAGTTGTAATTTCCATATTTCCAAATTATCATTTTTTCTTCTCTGGTGGAATGGACCGGATGTTGTAATTTTCCTAGATACATAATTTTATGTAATATATCTTTTTAAATTAGTCAATTTGTGTGAGTTTAAATTAACATTTTAATATGATAAAATATTTATATAATCAAATAATTTAAATTACTATGCACTATAATGTGTATGCACTAACGCATCTTTATCTTTTTACAAGCAAAATAAATAAATTAAGAAAATAAAAGAAAAAATATATAGAAAAAAGGATTAGTTATAATTATAATTTATAATTGAGAGCTAGGTGGCTGCCCATCGGCCAATTGATTAATTTGGTGGAAACTAACAGGTAGTTGAGACTTTCTGCCCTTTTGGTACGAAATGGAATTTTCTAGTTTGACCTATAATTACCATTTTGCCATTATAATATAATTTAACGCGTAATCTTCTAGACTAAAAATATATAATTATTTAAGATTCCCCCTGCCTCCACAGGAGTTTCACGTCGTTGGATAAAGTCTTCTAATCCAATCGAACGGCTCACAAGTTACTTGTACGTATAGATTCGTTTCTTTCTGATTATTATTTCCCAATCTTTGGAGCTATATTCAATCGTAGTCGATACTGAAAAATAAGCATATTTTAGTCGTTTACTCGTTGTTGTTTTGTGGAGTTCCAAATCTCTATTGTATTTTATTTTATATATTTTTAAATAATCATTAAACATATGTTAAAATTTTAATAAGATAAAAAATAATAATATGGTTTTACATATTTAAATTCATGAATCAATATTTTGGTATCTAAATTAACATTTTAATATGATAAATTTTATATGTGCAAAGTACAAAAAATGAATAAATAAATAAATAATCTTTTTTGAAGATTTAGGATAAGAGTGGCCCTCAGAAGAGACACTATAATCAGTGCCGAAGCTAGAATTGAAAAATAAGGGAGAAAAAATATAAATTATATTTAAAATTAAAAAATAAGTTTAGAATAAGGGGGACAAAATAAAATTTTAAATGAGAAAAATTATTTATTTAATATATATATACATGTAAAATAAAAAAAAATTTAAAAATTACCCCCTTCCTTTCCATCTAGCGTCGCCACTGACTATAACTTATCAAAAAAATTTCTTATTTTGATATTCTATTTGGACAATGATTTTCCTATTTTATGAGATATTTTATTTTGATAATTTTTTTGTATTTTAATTTATTATTTATTCTTTTTTAAATATAATCATCCTGCATTTATATTTTATTGGCCTTGTTAATTTAACCTTGTGTCAGATAGTCATTAAAAAAAAAAAGATCCCCTATTTAAAAATCATTTAACAAATTTGCTGTTAATATATGGAGTAATAGATATATTTTATATATTACGTAATATAAAAAATAAAAATGTACTATGTCTGGAGTCACTGGGAATTTTTAGAGACGTTGATGGTTATTTCTGGATAGCGAAAAATACAGGGAAAAGAAGAGCATTCTTCACGCAGCTGAGAAACGAAGATCTATATGTGTACCCATTGCACATACCACCGTCCATCCCGCACGCAATTTGTCATCTGGTCAACAAAGAAACGCCAATCAATCAACGGAAAAACATAAATCGAAGCCCCCACCCCCACAACTTAGATTTTTTTTTCCAAAATCACCAACCCAATCCAAAAAAAAAATGAAAACAATCCCTTGATTATGCTTCAAAAATTGGATCTTTTTTTTCTGGGCTTAATTCATTGATCTCCAAAAACAAAACCCACAAAAGTTTTTGCTGTCTTTAACTTTTTTTATTGGAGATGGGGCTTACAGGAAGTTCGGGTTGTAGATTGCATTTACGGGTTTTATTTATATTTTTGATTGTTAGTAATTGTGCTGGGAGATTTGTGGTGGAGAAGAACAGCTTGAGGGTGACATCGCCAGATAGAGTAAAGGGAACGTATGATAGTGCTATTGGGAACTTTGGGATTCCTCAATATGGGGGAAGTATGGCTGGCGCTGTTGTGTACCCTAAAGACAACAGGAAAGGTTGCAGAGAATTTTCTGATTTCGACATTTCTTTCAAGGCCAAGCCCGGTTCTTTGCCCACCTTCGTCCTGCTTGATCGTGGAGGTACCGGTTTTGTTGATTTGGTTTTTTTGATTTTCTTGTTTTGCATTGGAATTGCTATAGATTTAAATATGTCGTTTCTTTGTCCTTTTCCAAATGATTTTTTTATTGTTTTTGTGACTTTTTGTTGTGTTTCTGGCCGGCTTTTGATTGCTTGGAAGGATGGTTTTGCTAATTCAATCAAATTGTTTGCTTTTAAGCTATTTCTAGTGATCCTCCGCTTTGCCTTTTATCTTTTTGTGTAATTTGGTTGAAATTCTGAGATTACGTTTCTCTTAACTATTTTTTGGAGGGATTCGAAGAATGTTTAGTTTTTTATGCTATGGTTTACTGAGAAACTGAAGAATGTGTAGTTTTTTATGCTATGGTTTACTGAGAAACTGACCTATTGGCAGCTTTGATTAGATATGATTTATACTCATTTCATGATATAGATAACTTGTGCTTTAATATTAGTGATTTGCAGCGAACCTTTTCCTATAATTCCATGGATTTTCTTATTAGTGCGTGGTTTCTTGGAATGGTTACAATCATCCATTGGTGATTGAGGGGCTAGTCTTCATTTAATTAGGGTTAAGTGCTGTTATTTATCTCATTGTGGGCAATAGTGAGTTTTTTTTTTTTTTTTTGCTTGATGGGGAGTGGCATTTTGCTTTAGTTAAATTCAAGAAAATATCTTTGTATTCTGGGCCTATGGATTCTGCACTTTTATACTGAATTAAACCAAAGAATGGGATTGAGTGGATATCTTTTTTTAACCCCTTAACTCACAACATGATGAAGTTTCCATTGAGCACTGCCTGCAGCTTTTGTCCTAATTATCTATTTTTGGTGCTTGTAGACTGCTTCTTTGCTTTGAAGGTTTGGAATGCCCAGAAGGGAGGAGCTTCTGCTGTACTTGTTGCAGATGACGTTGAGGAGGCATTAATAACAATGGACACACCTGAAGAGGATATTTCATCTGCAAAATATATTGAGAACATAACAATACCATCAGCACTTATTCAGAAAAGCTTTGGCGAACAATTAAAGAAAGCAATAAGCAGTGGAGAAATGGTAAATGTGAATCTGGATTGGCGAGAAGCTGTTCCACACCCTGATGATCGTGTAGAGTATGAATTATGGACCAACAGCAATGATGAATGTGGGGTTAAATGTGATATGCTGATGGAATTTGTGAAGGATTTTAGGGGCCCAGCACAAATTCTCGAGAAAGGTGGTTACACACAGTTCACACCCCACTATATAACATGGTACTGTCCTCAGGCATTCACATTGAGCAGACAATGCAAGTCACAGTGCATAAATCATGGAAGATACTGTGCTCCTGATCCTGAACAGGATTTCAGCCAAGGTTATGAGGGAAAGGATGTTGTTCTTGAAAATCTAAGGCAACTCTGCGTTTTTAGAGTTGCTAATGAGAGCAAAAAACCTTGGGTGTGGTGGGACTATGTAACTGATTTTCAAATCAGATGTCCCATGAAGGAGAAAAAATACAACAAAGAATGTGCTGATAGTGTTATCAGATCACTTGGTAAATAATTCATCATTATAGGAACTTGCATTAATAGGAACACAGTAATGGTGGTCATATTTTATTTCTTACTGTTGAATGTTTTTTCTGTGCAGGACTTGATGCTAAGAAGGTTGAAAAATGTATGGGAGACCCTAATGCCAATGCTGAGAATCCTGTGTTGAAAGAAGAGCAAGATGCTCAGGTAATCATGTCAAACATATAGCAAGCCGTTAAAGCCATCACTTACTTTTATCGCTATTCAGTTTCATCTCCTGTATCCACTTTGCCACATTTGTTATTTGTTATTTTAGTTAAATCAGGAATAGCTGCTTGACAAACACCTTCATGCAGGTTGGGAAAGGATCAAGGGGTGATGTAACCATATTGCCTACGCTTGTTGTCAACAATCGACAATATCGAGGTCTGTTATGGTGTGCTTTTATTTCCTGGATGAAAAACCCTTTTTTTTTCATTTAAATTCAAATGCATTTGCTTGCAGGAAAGTTAGAGAGAGGTGCTGTTCTGAAAGCTATATGTGCGGGTTTTGAGGAAACGACTGAACCTGGTGTTTGTTTGAGTGGTGGTAAGTTTGTCCTGCTACTTGTTGGGATTGGATTTAACAAGTGAAACTAAGGCATGATTTTGGTGTAATAGTAAAATACGGGGGGTTCAATTTTGAGAGTTGGGGCAAGACCATATGTAGATCATTGGTCAAGCACACCATTGAGTAATAGCAGCATTATCTGATTTGTTATATATTATTTGAGTTTTTATTGGGTAATCTTTCCGAATCAGATGTTGAGACTAATGAGTGCTTGGATAATAATGGTGGTTGCTGGCAAGATAAGACAGCCAACATTACAGCTTGCAAGGTGTGGATTAAAACTTGTAGCCTTACAGCTATGTGAATGGCATGGCCATTTATGTGCCTATTGAGTTCTGTATTTGATGTGCTTTTAATTATAATTGTGTTCATTAACTCAGGATACATTTCGTGGGAGGGTATGTGAATGCCCCCTGGTTGATGGTGTTCAGTTCAAAGGAGACGGTTACAGCCACTGTGAAGGTAGTTTGATCTTGTACCTTCTAGTACAAAATTATGATGCATTTTTTTATAAAAATCATGCCATTGTACTTATTTGGCTGTATGTTTTCTTCCCTGAATGTTCTGTCTAATTGTCTGAACTTTCTAGTTGATGCATGCAGATTTAGTAGTAAATAATTATTTATTCAGTAATGTCATGCAATAACAGTAAAAATGACTGGAAAAGGAAGGCTGTTATGTCTCTCATGATCTATAATTAAAGACACAAGATTTATCATTTGTAGTTTTGGGCGGCCACATGGAAATTTTCAAATGATCCATTGAATAGATTTCAGGTTTTTTCTAAGATCATGTGGAAACTGATTCAAAGTTTTAGACTTCCCAAGTTCCAGTTGGGTGTTGGTTGTAAGAGAAACTGATGTTGCAAGACGGAATTTAGAATGCTAGAAGTTTATTGGTATTCTCCATTATATCGGCTCCTTGGGAATGGAGAGAACCAAAACCAGAGTTTTTAATGAGTCTGAAGTGGTGAAAAAACCTCAAGTGCCATGACAAACCAGTGGGATTACGTGCCAAACCTTAGGAATTGCCCCTCAGTTACATTGTAACTGCAAAATTCTGGACATTCTTGCTGTCATACTTCCTGAGTGATGAAGGTTTTCTTAGTGGAAAATGATTGTGAAACAGTTATTTAATAGAATCCTGCATAGATGAAACTGTTAGAGGCATTGATGAGGAAGGAATGTGATGCCTCCCTAGACTCTGCCCTGAAGATTTTACTATATCAGATAGAACTATGGAGTGCAGTATAAAATTTGTTGCTTTCTGACCCACCATATCATGGATCCTGCTTCACTTGACTTGTTTGAAACATCCAGCTGTGTTTTTTGAGGCTCTGTACTTCACACTTGACATACTTGTGTCATGGATGTATGTGTTCACAACTTCATACATTGCAATGAGATGGTTCATTGTGCTACTAATTGCATTCCTAGAATAGCTGTGGATCTTTAACACCATAAAGAAGAATGGCATGCTCTAAAGTAAACTATTTTGCAGTGAGTGGATCTGGGAGGTGCAAGATAAATAATGGAGGCTGTTGGCATGAATCCCGAAATGGGCACACATTCTCTGCTTGTACAGTAAGTGATGTTTCACGTTGTTCAATTTTTCTTTTCCTGTAAATTAGGTCTGGTTCAGATTTTAATTTTGCCTGTCTGCAGGATTCTGGTGACGGTAAATGCCAATGTCCTCCTGGGTTTAAAGGTGATGGAGTTAAAAGTTGTGAGGGTAAGAGATTCTTGCATTCTAATTCTTATACTATATCTTTTTTACCAGGATTTTGAAAATTTGTTGTGAAAGAATATGGCATCTAAATCATGAGCCTTGACAGAATGACAGGTTACAGCATTGTAATAGAACATAAATATCTGACCTTGGAAATATATTCCACATGTGCAGGACGTTCTGTTGTTGCCTTATTCTTCAATAGGCATGTACAGAGTCCTAGCCCCATCTCACTATTTGACATTCCAATTGAGGTTCTGTTTCAACCGGGACTAGTTGTTTTCCTTATGGTTCTTGCTGACTCATGTGGGATAGTTGTCAAAGTGAGATTCAATTTGAGAATCACATGTAGTGCAAATTCTTAAAATTGATTGGAAATAATGCATATGCATGTAGAAACATAAAAAACATCAACCTTATGTGATACAAATATGGAATTCCCATTTAGCGAATTGAAAAGGAGCATTAAAGTATAATTCCATGTCATCTGTTTTACTGGTAACATTATTAATTTTATTCTATAATTTTATGCTGTAAATGAGAAAATTCTAGGCAATGATGACATGGAAAAGTGTCATAACTTAAGACAGGTCTAACATCAGAGAAGCAAATAAACTGTAAAAAAAAAATGGAATATGTGAAGAGTGGCAGAATGAAGAACAACACTGAGAGAGTGTTTACAAATTCTTCATCATAGAAAGTTAACTCTTAAGTTTTAGGGTTGTAAGGCCCTAAAGCCCCAATACAGAGTAGACCATAGTAATTGGTTCACACTGATTCACCAGTTTATGATTGAATCACTCAATTCGGTCTCAGTATAGGTACTATTGCAATTTAACCCATATTTGAATCAATAGGGTGGGGAATTGGATAAAGTCGAGAATCGTACAATTCCAACAACAGTTGATTTAAGTTTTTTATAACTTCAGAAACTTTTAGTTGGCATTGGCTTTTTGTTCCCCTGCCATGCAACATTATTTATATGCAACTATATGGAGTAATAAAGCAATATTGTAGTATCAGGCCATTTACTTAGACAACCGGACTGCTTGAATGACCAAGATGTTCAAACTGCCCAAATTTGTTTACAATTATGTTTTCTGATAAGCTTATGTCAAATTGAAAGAAATTTCATTTCGCATAATTGCAGTTGAATTCAGCTTTAAAAAAGTGAGTTTGTCAATAGTCTTGATCTTTGTTGTCTCCTTTTACTGCCCTTGCAGATATTGATGAATGCAAAGAGAGGAAAGCCTGTCAATGCCCTGAATGCAGCTGCAAAAACACTTGGGGCAGCTACGAGTGCACTTGCAGTGGAGATCTTCTGTATATCAGAGACCATGATACCTGCATAAGTGAGAAACCATGGCCTCTAACTAGGGCTGTGTGAAAACACTAATACTTTGCATGTTATGATTTACACCTTTTGCTCTGCAGGTAAGAGGGGCACTGAAGTAAGATCAGCATGGGCTGCTTTTTGGGTCATTTTGATAGGCTTGGGAATGGCTGGTGGCGGAGGATATCTTGTTTACAAATATAGATTGAGGGTAAGCCTTTTCTTTCTTTTCCTTTATTTTTCTAATATTTGTTTGGTTTCGGCAGTGTATTTTTGTGCGCAGCAGTTAGCCTCTTTAATCATGACACTGTCACATGTGTCTTTATGATTACTAGAAGATAATAAAGCCATAAAATTTTTTGCTGCTTTGTGTTCAAAAGTAATGCAAAGAAATAGGTTCTACTGGAATTATTGATACCAAAAGTAAAAATCTTGACAATAGTTTACTTGATTAATGATCCAACCATGTCATGAAGTGCATTGAAGATGTTGCAGGGTCTAGGCTGAGAGAAGCCTCTATTTTTTCAACTATTCATTATTCAATGATCTTATTTTTCTTTCAGTAATTTAATGCTTTTTTTTTATTGAACTCGTGTGAAGCAGTGTATATACCTCTTTTCTTTCGGATTTTCTTCGATATAGCTGGAAAATATCAGTAATTGATAACCTGTAATTTTTGCTTAATTTGTTTGTATGATAGGCAACATGCTTGATTTTTATTTATTTTTCATTTCACATAAAGTGGCTTGGACTGAGGTCTGTGGTTATGGATTTTACTGCTTTCACTGAAATAACTACTGGCCTGAATTTCTCATATCACAGTTTATCACTGAAGTTCGATATCTGTATCATAGTTTGCAAGATGGATTCATTAGAATTTCAATGTGTCATATTTATGTAGTTTACATATATCTGGTGTGTTGAATTTTCTGTGTTGTCTTTGCAGTCATATATGGATTCTGAAATCAGAGCTATCATGGCACAGTACATGCCTCTAGACAGTCAATCGGAAGTTCCGAACCACGTCCATGAGGATCATGCGTGAAAATGGCAAATTCAATTATCGGCGCTACGAGGAATGGAGGGATGCAGGGGGGTGATGTTTTGAGTTCCTGTACTGGTATATCAGGTTGAGCATTTTGAACCTAAATTTTATGTCTGTAATGTACATGGACAATAAAAGGGGAAAAAAAAAAGTGCAGACTAGAAATTGTCCTGTTTAGTGGAAAATGGAAACTACAGCATATTAACCTTTGAAGTAGGGATTGGATTGGAGGCAGAGTGAAAAGGGATCTGGCTGTAACGTCTTTAGAATTTTCGTTCCCGTCCCTAAAATCTAGCCTTTTAATTTATATGATGACACTGTAATTTGTTGTCGCCTTTGAAACACACGACCTCTTTTTTTTTTTTTTTTTTTTATTGGCCGTGGCTATACCTTTTAATTTTAATTTCATGATAGTTGGATTATTAATTTTGTGTTGGTGATGAATGTTGTTGATAAGTTGAACTTGTTGATTAATCATACTAATTTCTTGTTGTCTAGAAATGTAACCAAGCAAGCTATCATTGCCATGTGTTTGATGGAAGGCATGAACGTCACATTATTGTAGAATTTTTTTTTTTTCCTGAATATATAATTGTACGAAATAAATATAGGGATAGGCATTAGGGGTGAGAAAAAATAAATGAAATTTTGGTTAACCGAAAATTTAGGTTTATGGTTTTTACTTTTAAAAATCGGAGGTTAACCAAACTGATTTGAAACATTTAATAAATTATATTTTAAATTTTACACTTACATTATTTAATGTTTATATAATTTATAAATATTATGATATATAATTTTTTAAAATTTATATTTGTAGTAAATAAATATTAAAATTATCTTTTTTATTACTATTATTAATTCATTATATGTGTATAATTAGTACTCTATTGTTAGTTTTATATTGAATATATCTAATTCTTATAATTAATTATAAAAATTTTATTTTTATTTTGATTATTTTAATGGATATTGTATTTAATTTGTATTTTTTCATTTTTAAAGCATTTTTAAATTTTAAAAATAATATTAAAAATTGTATAATTTATTAAATTTATATATTAAAATTTTTTAGTGATTAATCAATAAATCGATCCGAAAAATCAAGTTAAAAATCGAAATTAATAGATTGATTTAATAAAAATGTTAATTAACCGATCGGTACATGCTCACCCTTAATAGGCACCTGATATGATCTTTTATGAATTAAACTCAGCCTTCAAATTAATAACTATATTCTATGGGATCAAATTGTTACTTTTTTGAAAAAAAAAGTCCCATTAAATTGCCATTTTGGTAAATGAAATATAATATTTAATATATTGTTTTTAATTTTAGATTCATATAATGTAAATAAAATATTTAATATCTTAATTAATATTTCTCTTTTTTTACACATTTTACCATATATAATAGTTTAAATTAGGGAGTATTTTGGCTATTCAATATAATTTTACATAAAAATCAATAATCATTTTAATATTGGTAATTTATGTAATAAGTGATAATTTAGCGAGACGGAAATATTATAATATTTGCACAAAAGGCAGACTAGGCATAAGGTTGTTCAAGTTTTTTTGGTAAAATTAGTACTAAAAAGCTCTAGGGTTCAAACTCAAACTAATAAGATATGTACTATTATGTTAAATTAAAATTTAAGCTTTAAGATAAGATTAAGACCACTAGTATTATTGGTTACAAATTTTCAAATGCAATTATCTCTTAATAACCTAGAATTCATTTTCCTTTTTTCACTTAAATGGATTGATACAATAATTTGTCATGTCAAAAAAATAGTTGTAATTTTTACAGTCAGTTTCATATTTATTAGGTAAAAAACTGTAATTTTACTAGTTTATTATTAATTCAGTCAATGAAGGTGAAATCTTTATAAGAAATTTGTTGGTTTTAGGCAATCAAGCTCTCCCTTCTATTTTCTTTTCTGAAGAGAAACTCTCAACTCATTCACCAATAAACCATTATATATAAATGTCAAACATTATTTTGTAATTCTGTATGTAATTTAATATGTGTTGTTTACAGAAATCAATAGCATCAATCTTTTTTTTTTTCTTTTTCCACTTATATGGGATATAGAATGAGATTCAAACTCGAGATTTCACGACTTTCGAACAAAATCAGTACCACTAAACTAAAACTTATTGGTAGCATCAATCTAAATGTGATTTCGACCATTATCATGATGCAGTAAGTTTCCGATCTAGTCCAATATCCATTCCATTATAAGCAATCGGAGCGTACATCCACAGATCATCAGAACTTAGCAGCTGCACAAGTAAAAAAAAAAAAAAATTACATGATTAACTTTAATTGATGTATTTTATGCTCCTCATCAATGTGTTCTTAAATCTTGATTCATACCTTAATTTGTAGCTGCAGAAACTTTACATAGTGAACTGCTTCTTCAAGCATTGTACTAATGTCAACCTTTGTTCCATTAGGAACAAGGTTCTGTAGAATTCTCAGCCTCTCATTTATTCTTTCTCTTCTCTTCTGCAACATTACAAATCATGATTAAGCTAACACTTAATAGTATACGATCGAACCGAGCTAGTAATATACTGTCATGTTCATTACCCGAGCATAGAGGCTCTGGGGATCAGTGGCGGCTCCTCTGCTTGCTCTTTTTTTGCCTGATCCCCCATTGGATTCATCATCGGAGCTCGATGCAGGCCCGTTAAGGCCACCATTGCATTCTTCATCATTGTTGCTGCTCGAACCAAGCTTCTGGCTTTTCTTTGGCCTCACATTCCTCTTGCTCTTCTGAGCCTACATTGTTCATGTCACCATTACAAAATTTTCTACATTTCAATTGAAAAACAGAAAAGCAAAACATGAACTTGATTTTTGTTTAACTACTCACATCGCCTGAACTCCTGGATCTTTTCTTAGAAGTCTCAGAAGGGGTGCCATCGGTCTTATCTTGTGTCAAAGCTTCAGTCTTGGCCTGAAAATTGGTATCAGGTTGCAAATTTCCATGGCTAATTTCTTGAATAGAAAACTGATCCTTGCCTTCAACAAGATAAGAAGCTGTATTTGATCCATCTTCCATACAGAAGTCCATACACATTAATGATCCAATATCATTATTATTCACAGAAAGTGGATTAAAATCACTTAAATAACAGCTTTCTTGACTGGTACTAATAGAATCATAACAAGTATTGATAGTTCCTGAATCGTGGGAAGACCATAGCAATTGTGCCATTAAATCAGCTTCTTCGTTTGTACAGAGTCCACTAAGACAGCTCCATTCTCCTTCCAAACTTGCTCCTATATGCTCCATTTTTGGACGTTTTGTTATGGTGATTAAGGAGTTAGAAGAAGGGTGATGGTTGAGAACAAAATAGGTATTTATAGGTAACAGGAAATGGAGAATATAGAACAGAGATCATTGACTAATCCTTGTCTGAATAAAATCTGAATTCATTATTAGCAATTATTAGTTTCAGGAAAAAATTCTTAGTTCTTTGCAACTAACTTGGCCATGTCCGTAATGGGGCCGTGTACAACTCATGCACAGTACTTAATTGGACCAATTATGGAGCTAAATTATTAAATTAATCCAAGGATAAACACCTCTAATTAATTTGTACTTTAGAAGTTAATCTATAATTATGAGTATTTTAACTCTGGTGTAAGTGTTAGAACTTTAAAATGCTTATATATATATATATATATATATATATACATGTTCAATGTACTCTCACAATAAAATTTCAATGATATTCGAATTAAATATGCATAGGTAATTAATTTAACTTAATTATTTTCAGGCTTTTTTTTTTCTATATACAGAGAAATTCCTAATACTAATTTAAATTGGGAAATGAGAAGCCTGTCAATTGTATCCCAGGCAGGTCGGGAAAGAGGAGTTGAAAAGAATCGCACCTGGCAATAGAGAGACGTGGGGATTTTCTTGTTGAATATGATAATATTATGGTTTAATTAATATTAATTTAAAAAAAAAAAGAATAAAAAGATGAAGCGGACGACATAAGAAATAGGAATATAGTTCAGACGGCGAAAGATCGTGGAGAAATGAGAGTACTTGACATTCTCATAATTAAATAAATAGAGTATATCACTTCATTGGATTTTATCGTCTCCTCTTCCACTTGCTATACATACCCGAATTAAATCCAAAATAAATGAGTAAAAAAAATTAATACTTACTTAATTTGATATATATGAAAAATTCATAAACTAGGTAGGCATGGTCTGTTTTGTCCGATCGAACAATCTTATCCCTTTAGTTTTTATGCATGTCTGCTTGTCTACATGTCAGGCCTTTAGGGATTTCGGTTTGGAGTCAAACTAGACTTCTTATGTGATGGATCTTTGGCGGGATTCGGTGTAGGTCCATTGATAGATAATGTTGAGTATTATCAATTATTATTATTATTATTCACACAACATTTTATTACTTGGTACTACATAATCTATTCAAGAGTGTGCATGTATGAAAACTCGATATTTGTCTGCACAAATGTTTCTATACATTTATTTTTTATATTAAAAGTCTTAATAAATGATGCACTTGCTACATGGCTGCATGTGTTGATCACGGTTGGCAATGTTGATTAGAATTTGTTTTTCTGTTTTCTTTAATTAGTTTATGGGAAGATTTTCAAATTAAGGGTCGATTAGGATCAAAAGATTTTAGTTTTTACATATATATTCAGTTAATTTTTTAGGATTTATTTTTGATGTGTAGACTTATTACTTTGTGTATGATTATCTTTCATATTACTATATTTTATACATTTATATATTAAGCGCATAATATATTATCATATCAAAAAATTCGTTGCAAATATTAAATTTATTGGAAAAGTATTTTTTTGTTATATGGCAATGAATTATTAGCTATGTATATAAAATTGTGATATGGATTTAAGAATTCGATGATATATGTTTAAATAAATAAAGAAATCTAACCAATAGGGTTTAAGTGGTTATATTGTAGTTATTAGCACGTAACCCTTTTTTTTCTTTCTTTTATCAGAAAATTCATTATTAATTAATTTATATTCAAATATAAATTAATTTTTCCTATAATTACTGAATTTATTTCTAAATTATACAAAAATAACAAAAAAAATTATTTCACAAAAATTATTGAATTTAATAATTTTATATACAAAAATAACTTTGATCGATTTTCGATAAAAATCAATACAAAAAAGTACAAGTGGCATGCTAAGTCAGCACTGTTTGCACACGTGACACTAGTGAAAAATTGGATTAATTTTACCTATTATCAGTAAACTTATATATGCCAAATTACGCAAAATTAATAAAAGAAATTTTTTATTTATAAAGATCGCTGAACTTATTATTTATTTACAGAAAAATTACTTTGACCGATTTCAAGTGAAGATCCAGTTGAAAAATCCAATTAACATGCCCAGCAACCAACTTCTGCCCAAATGGCATCCCAACTAATGCCACATGGCCTAGTAAACATGTCGGCTGACACGTGGACTTGTCAAAACAATGTGATATCACTTCACCATGCAACGTGAATATAGTCACTAGACATTGATTGTACCTAGTAACCAATCAAAATTAAAGTTTTTTTTTGGTTAGGTCTACGTGGCTATTACTAGTATTTTCCAACTAAGTATTTACCTGAAATTTAAAAAAAAAAAATTCTTTTATTATTTTTTACGTAATTTGACATAAATTTAGTGATTATAAGTGAAATCAATCCGAACGTGGCAAAAGGTGCGAGTCCATGTGTGTATATAGTGCTGACTTGATATGCAACATGTACTTTTCGATACTCCTTTCGTTTTTTTTATCTATTATTTTTGAGTAAAATTCAAATTCTATTCATCTGTCATTTTTAACTTTTAATATAATTTAATTTGCTTTTTTAATTTATTTTTCTTTCCTAATAAAGTTAGAATCAATCAGATTTAATAATTTAGTTTTAATCACGTAATTTAATACTAAATTTAAATTTATTTATTATTTTTTAATCCTAGTAAAAACAACAAAAGTGACTGATAAAAAAGAACGAAGAGAATATAAATTTTTATCGAAAATCGATTAAAATTATTTTTGTATATAAAAGCGCTAAATTCAATAATTTTTGTGAAATAAAAACTATTTTTATTACTTTGATATAATTTGGTATACATTCGATGATTATAGATAAAATTAATCCATTAAAACCCGTAGAGAAGTCATTAATTATTAGTACTAACTTTTCTTGGAGAGCATTTGGCATTCGCATTAAATAGGTTAATAAAGCGATATTTGTTTCTTTCTTAATCAAAGAAAGATAAATTATTTATTTTAATTATTAATTAAAAGTGTTTTATACTAAGAGTTTAAACTCCAATACATTTGATTAAAAACAATAGTATGCCACGTATTAAGGGTACAATTATTATTTTCTTGATGATCGCATTAATTATTGAACAATATTGTAATGAGACCCTAAGCAAACTTATACTGCCTAGCTGTAAGCTAAGCTACGTTCTTAAATTGAAAACAAATACTACTCCCTTCATTCTTTTTTATCGATCATTTTTGTTATTTTTATTAAAATTAAAAAATAATAAATAGATTTAAATTTAATATTAAATTACGTGATTAAGATTAAATTATTAAAATTTTATTTTATTAGAAAAATAATAAATTAAAAAAGCAAATTAAATTATATTGAAAGTCTAATAATGAAAGATAAATAAAATTTAGATTTTACACAAAAGTGACATATAAAAAAGAGTGGAGGGAGTATTAAACAAACACAACCTAACCCAACTCATCCATTTACTAATTATAGCCTTACCAGAAAAAAATAATAATAATTAGCAATGTGATCCACATTTTAGGGTTAAAAAATCACTTGTAATGAATTTGATCATCATATAATAGAGTTCATTCTTCCACAAATAGGATAATTTAGAATACTTTATTTTACAGATTAATTAATAGATATTTATAGTTTTCGAGTATGATGCTTGGTAGAGTCAGAGGGCATACAAATCTTCCTTGGATATAATAAATTAATTCCACTGCTTTTGAAAAATACCAAATAAGATACCATTATTTGTGTTTGATTTTTTTTTCGTGTTTTTTTTTCAATAAATTCAGATCTAAATATTTTTATTTTAAATTTAGTTTTTATATTTGTTCAGATTTTATTTATATTTTTATAGATCTGATTCGTTTAACTAATATTGAATACAATTTAAATTTTTTTATCATAAAAGTTTGTCCTCAAAATGTGGAGGTTATTGCCTTCTGTTATGAAAATTTTCGTATTTCTAAAATAAATTTTTGTATAAACAATAAATGAACTTAATTTTTTGCTAAAAGCCAAACTATCCGCGGTATATTATCATTATCTATTATTTTCATCGAAAAAGTTCAGAAATATATTCCAACAATTTCATTAGTTTCATACATTTTATGTACTTTTAAATTTTATAAATTTATTTATACTTTTCAGATGTATTTTTTATTTTATTAATGAAAGTTTAATTTGCATTAAAAAAAAGATACTAATGACCTTTGTATTATTGAAAAAAAAAATAATAGAGGAAGGAATATCATTCCTAGAGGTATCAATAAAAATAAAAATCACAAGATACATACACATATATAAGTGTGTATGTATGTATATGCATACATGCATGCATGAATAAGTATATATGTATATGTTTATGTGTATATGCATGTAGTGTATATTTGTATATATACATTTTGAAGGTTATATTAAGATATAATTCAGATTGCGCCGGCCAATGCACGATGTGTTGTTGGGTTATTACTGAATTGATGAAATACTTAAAGCAACTAATTAAGGTTAGTAGAAGAATAAAATCTTTGCATTGCATGTGTGTTTGAAAACTTTTGTAATCCGATTTTGTTCTCTCTTTTATGTTATTTTCGATTTCTCCTTTTTTTTATCTAATTAAAAAACTCGCATTTTAAATTAATTTGGTTTCTTGATTCTTTGGCCATCCTGCACGACCTTTATGTATTATTTATCAACATTTTAATTACTTCCATTTTCTTCTATTCTTTTTCTATTTTTCATTTTTTGTTTAGCTGGCAGCTGCGGTGCACAAATCCTGCCCATTAATAACAGAACTTAATCATAATTCATATCACTAATTTATGAGTTAAAATCATTTTTAATTACTTGTCGACAAATCAATTTTTTATATTAACTTATTTAGGTTATATTTGACAAAGTTGTAAGAAAAATGAAAAATATAAAATTCACAATATATATCTTACATATAGTAATTATATATGAGATAGTCCCTCGGTCCATGTACATTTATATATTTAAACCTACTCCTATGAACGTTCAATGATTTTATTAAAAAAAACGATAATGTACACAACAATCAAAATCACAATTATTCTAAGGTTAACATTTACTACTTAATTTGAATATAAGGATCATCAATGGAATAAAAATAATAATAATTAATGAGTTTAAATATTTTGTTTATTGTTAGGTTTGAATAGAAAGTTGTCAAGTGTTTATGGTCCCCGGACATGAGACACGTTTAAGTTGTAATTTAATGCGATATGATTTCATGATTAACATTATTATTATCAATTTTGTTTTTGAACTTCATGATTAACATTGAAAAACTGATTATTATTGTTATTATCATTAATTAATGGGATTTTGATAGCCATATAATATTGGGTATGGTGAATGTGCATCTTGTAGTTTAATCACGTACTTCTTTTAGTTTTTCTAAGAAGAATCAAATAATAAATGTTCAGTATCCCGAACTTATGGAAAGTTGAGGAAAAATGCAAGCATCGTTCTGTACTTTAAATCTTAAACTAATTAATATTCTATTCTTGTCATAATATTTCAATTTGATTTTATATAGCGTCAATCATGGATATTGAAATGGAAATGTGCAATGCTAACAAATTAACAATATTCTAAGTATTACTTCTTGCCCCTTTTTTTAATCAGTCACGGTTGTTATTTTTACAAAAATTAAAAAATATTAATTAGGTTTAAATTTAATATTAAATTACGTAATTTTGACTAAAATATTAAATTTAATTGATTTTAAATAAATTAATTTTTATTAAAAAAATAAATTATATTGAGAGACTAAAAACGATGGATAAATAAAATTTAAATTTTGTTCAAATATAACACATAAAAAAGAATAGAGATTATTATTTTTTAAAAAATTTTTCTCTTGAAAATCAGATTTTTCCATATTAATTTAATAATACAATCAGATAATAGGTGTGCAATTTTAAGTATCCTTCATAGTTAATTTTGCAGGGAATGTTTTTCGGCATTTGGTGTGCAATTTCACTGTAGCGTATTGGCCATTCTTCTCAAGGCATTACAATATTACATCTTAGCTTGATTATGATTACGTACGTTTATTAGATTTTTGCTTTATTGATTATAGTTTTTTATGAATTATTTCCAACTCATCAATGGTACTATAATTATTTTCATATAGAAATTTTATAACTATTAATTATTAGCGTGTTGTGAATTAATTTAATTTACGGCACTAAACTATACCACTTATTATTAGAAACTTATAAAAAAAAATTGTTTTAAAAAATACCTCTGACTTTAGGATTTTGGTAAAAAAAAATAACTTTCACCAAAGCATGGATGGAACCCTACTAAAGCGATGATATGAAATGCAAGGCACATGACAAAGTGGCAAGACATGACACGTTGGATGCCATATAGGATTGACACGTAAGATTTTTGATAAATCATCTATACACGTGGACATATGAAGAGATATTGATCACATAAACTGATCAAAATCAACCTATCTAAAATCGTATTTAATAGCCAATAAATGCATGACACGTGTCAAAACTGCCTCCAATCAAAGTTACTTTCTGGATCAAAATTTTATAATTAAATTAAGCCACATAATGTAAAGTAAACTAACGACCTATTTTTCTTTCCCTTTAGGGAGGGTCAAAATATATTTGGAACAAAAATATTTCACAAAATTTAATAAAATTTATTTGTAATTCTAGAACTTCAATTCTATACAATTGAATATAAATATCTCAAATTCTATCAAAACAAGAGAAATTTGTAAATAAATACTACAAGATTTAAAGAGACCAATTTTTGGACAAAGGTAGCTACCCTCATTCTTCTGCTTGTATCTCTCTATCTTCCCCACCCTTATCTATTTCTCTTTCCTTTATTTCTTCTTCTCCTGTTGTATATTTCTCTCCCCTTTTTTTTCATTCCTCCTTGTATTCTCCTAGAAAAAACTAGAATTCTTTTTAATATCAAAGAAAAAGTATCAATAAAATGGATTTGATTTACTTTAGCTTTTTGAATTTATTTCGCGTTTATTTTAGTGGTGAAATTTGAATTTATTTCATGTTTACTTGCCTCATTTAAAGAAGTGTGAAAATTTTAATTTTATTTGTTTTTATGATATTATAATATTAAGGACAATCATTTTGATAATAACTAGTTTTAAAAATCAGATCAAATTTCACTGCTTCTGAAAAATATCACGTAAAAAGAAAATCAAATTTGATAATTAATTAGTTCGAGTTGTGGATTCTACCAAATTATTCTTCTCCTTTATTTAATTCTAGCTTAATCAAGCTTTTTTCACATAATCACCCCAAAAAGAAATACAAAGACATTATTCGATTAAGTTTAACAAAAATTCCAAGATTTTTTTTTTATAAAAAAAAAAAAGGAACTCTGGCAATAATTTATTGACTGAACCGATAATTACAAAATAAGACAATTTTAGGCAACAGCATTTTTCCTTAACGCTAATTCTCCAATTAAAACAAAAACAAAAACAAAACAAACGAGAACTGCCTACAAGATAGCTTATGTAAAAATCTACTGCTATTGACACAGGAAATAAAATTCATTTTCACCCCCTTGTACATTTCAACCATAACCAAAAAACTTATCTGAACCAGGGAGGGCTCGTACATATGCAGCAGTAGATAATGCATCATAAACCAACAGGTATACACGTAAAGTTACATTTGTTGATATTATCAAATTCCATCACAGTCAAGTAAGAATATCACTGCTGCTCATCGTCTAGCTGCTCGTCCCCAAAACCCTGTTGTGCGATTCTGTAATACAGTATACCCATAGTCGCCATACATGCCCTGCACATGATGAAACAAACTTCCGTTAGCAAACGCTGCTGCCTTAATGTGCTTGCAGCAGCAAAAGTAGAAATATACATCAGTTGATTTCGTCACAAGCTATCCAATGCAAATATCCAATACATATGAGAAGAAATGCAGAAGACGTTTGTGCAAACCATAATACCAAAAAAATACCAAATCAACCCACTGAAGAATCCTACTTAGATACACATGATAACATTAGATGATTATTGATTCTGAAAGAAGTGCCGACATTACATGATAGCTATAAAGAGAAGGATTTTTCTTGGATCCATTCTTGATTGTCTTTGATGTCTTGTACGGCCTTCTGGGGCATCATCTGCATTTGACGCATCTTTACGTGGAGGTGCAGTGACTGGCAAAGTCGGTAATGCAGTTGACCAGAAGGGAAGCAATGCTCTAAGGAACTTATGCCGAAATGGGCCTGAAACAGAAGAGTTAGAAATTGAAAATTTGGACAGAATATAAGGCAACAGACATAAAAAAATTTGTTTGTATAAGGCACAGGCTATTGTGTATATGAAACAGTTCTGATATATTAGAAAGATAAATTGCCTTGTCCATTGCATCAAATTTCAAATCAACATGCTATAAGAATTACTGACAGAAATAAATACAAGGCAAGAAACAATTATAATAGGTGGCACCTTTCTCATTTATAATTTCCCGTAAGAATGCTGCATCATGTCTGCAATGTCAAATTCATTGGTTGTGGATGGTGATTTAATTTATACACATACTATGAGCTGTATATGGATGAGTTCATTTTAGATCAATTACTGGAGAAGCATAGTGAAAAAAGCAAACAGATGCAACAGTAAGTAGGAAAACCATATACCATAGTAAGTCTTGTAAGTTGCACTATGTCATTTCACCTAGTTTAATCTACTCACCCCTTCGACTGTACTTTTTACGATTCCCATCTTCATCATCTGCATAATATGATATTTCAGAATTTTGCCTCTCAACGTTGATGCCACCCTTTCGTGTTGTAGCACCGGGCTGCAGTGCATATAGTTATTGCAAAAAAGAAAAAGAGATTAGAAATTGAAGTGACTATAAAACGTATATTGTAGAGGTAAATTCATAAAGGTGAGATCATTGACTAAAATATCCAGTTGAAATAACCAGAGAAATACGAGAACAAAAGAAACTAAGGAAGATAGCAGAAAAACTCTTACAACAGAAGGACTAGAGGACTTCAAGTAATTCCCTGCTGAACTGGGGCTATCAATCTCTACAATATCAGGTACAGAAATTTTTGGAGGTCCTGTTCCAGCTGCAGATGCATATCCATCGGCTATGCTTATTTCATCCTTTGTAACTGAGGGTGACGAAGAAATTGCAACCAGTGGGTCTGAAGCAAATGCAGGAGGTGGTGCTGACAATGAAACTGGATGATTTCCAAATAAGTTCTTCTCCAGACCAGTCTGCATGCCAGCAAACAAAACATCTTAAAAACTCAACTGAACAAAGATAAGCAAGACCAGTGACTAATAATTCAGCTATCATGAAATATTTCCAAGAAGAAAAGAGAAAGAAATTTATGTGGTCCCAAAGGTTCAGATCTTGACAACAGATACCCCCCCTTCCTCCCCACCTGCAGAATCTCCTAACAGATAAAAGATATTTCAGCTCTTGCTTCAAGAATCCTTTCAGATTTTCACCAGAGTATATAGAATCAATGAGAAAATCAGTAATCAAGGATCACCCTCTAATGAAGAAAAGTTGAACATGAAACCTTTCCTTTTGTATATACACTTTAAAGGTCTTGAGAAAAAACAACAGGACAGGTAGATAGTGCCATTTTCAGAACCAATCCCAATTGTCATCTTGTTTGGACAGTTTGGTCTTTCATGACCATACAGCTCATACAAAAACAACTCCAAAATTTCCAAGTATACTAGAGAAAGAATGACAATATGAACCCCAAATATGGAAACAATGGTCTATTGTTACGTTTGCATTATCCCTAGTACCAGCTGCCCAAGGTACCTTAATTTTCAGCATTTCAAAATAATTCAATCAAGAAAACCTTTGTATACTTGCTGATAAGGTGCATCAGAAGCACATATAATTGTAGCCGGAAGCCAGATAAGGCAGGAAAGAGGGTGCAGGGGCTTTCAGGTCCCATTCAATAAAACATAAAAGTGCAGAATGATAAAATAGTCAGAAATTAAGTAGAGCAGATACCTGAGATATCAATAATGATATAAAAAAAAAAATATGTTTAGAATGATTCACTCCCAAATAAGTTCTGTCGTTAAAGAATAAAAAATATCTAATCAAGCAAAGCATTAAATGCTAACCCCAACTGTCATGCAGCAAGTATTAGTTTACACCAAAGATCCAAGCATATACCTGCATGATAGCTTCCTTCAGCTTTGAATGAAGACGGGATCCTGAATCTTTAACACTCTTAGGCGGCCATATCTGAACCATGAAAACACCATTATCAAAACAAAACATGCATACCAAAGATTTTCTGAACAACACCATCATCAAAATGATATTCTTCTTTTTCCTCTTTTTTCTTGTGACAATATTCAGATCTGAACAGAAATGTCAAAGAATGACAGGCAACCATGAGTTCAAATGAGATATTCGCACATGTAATAAACTAAAAGGGAAGGGTAAAACTTCTTACAATCATCAAGAAATCACATGATGAGACCCTATGCTTTGAAATTTTAAAATAAGATATGCTCCAAGAAACATGAGTAAACATAAGAAGCTATCTCATTAAAACCGTCTTCATAAAAAAAAAGGTTTGCAAGGGAAAAGGTTCCAAGCAAGGCAAAAAACAAATAGCCGAAACTGACTTAAATAAAGCAATCTCCCATTTCTCCCAAAAAACTGCCACAGAAAAACACAGAATCCTTTCACTAAACAGCCTTGCTCAAGAAAAAGAAGCATATAATCAAATCTGTATGAAAATCGGCTACAACTCAGCTTAATTTTGCATGTAAAGTCTATACAGCTAGAGCACAAATCATCACAAGTTTGTAACACCACCAAACTGCCAAATTTACATAATCAAACAGCAGTATCATCTCAAAAAGAAAGAGAGAGAGAGAGAGAGAAACCTGAAGATATCTACTTTATTCTTACATGCTACAAAGAACACACACAGAAGCTTTGACAAGAATATTCATTGCCATACCAGCTGAGAGTATGATGGAGGAAGAAACTACTGATATCTGTTTTTCCGAAATTCATTTTTGACAATAGTTTAAATAGCAAAACCATTGCAGCAGAAGCTATTCAAAATTGTGATGTTATGCAAATTCAGCATCAAAAACAGTGAGCATTCCTACTGGAATCCAATTTAAATAACCTGATGGGGTACCAACTATGACGCACTGCAGCTGAATGAGGTTGCATCACATATACCTAGGGTATTCATCTTACCTTAAAAACAATGCAATATAGACTCTGAAGTTTTCAAATGGATATTATTAAAAGAATACCCACAGCCCTGTTTAGAAACTACTAAATGACAAACAAAGCATCCCAAACATTTTCAAAGATGTTGGCGGTTATGGGAAAAGAGACAAATGGCAAACAGAACATATCAAAAAGTTTACAAGCATAGTTATCAAATTGAGATACGTATCTCATGAATTGTAAATTGTACGGTAAGATACAGAACACATCAAATAAAAAAGTTTGAAATATAATGTATAAGGCACCTATGCTTATAATCTGAACAAAATAGTCAAATAAATAACAAAATGACATAACAACAACAACATTAGATATTAGAGGAGAAGACTAAAAAAATGCCCTAAAGAACTGCTGGTCACTTAGTTTCTTAATGCGCAGAATGTCTCATTGCTCATAGAATCACAGAAGAGGATATGAAACAAAAACTAAAACTAAAACGGGTAGAATTTGTAGACAAGAAAAGAATGCTGCAGTCGTCCAAAGAAGAGGATATTAAAAAAAAAATGAAATGGGTAGAATTTGTGAGAGAACAGCTGTTTTGAAAATTAAAAAAACTTTTATACAGTGTTGGAGATTGAAAAGTATTTTACAAAGTTGGAAAGTCAAAACATTTTTAATACAGAGTTGGAGACTAGCGGGTATCTTATGCTTATGAAGTAAGATGCAGCTTCAAAAATCAGTAAATAAGTAAAAAAATCAATGAAATTCACGTGTTCTGAATCTTAGATAATCATAAGATTTGAATTGTTCCACTGAATCATTAAGATTCTAATGAGATTCAGAATCTGTTGGGATTCACATGACGATTCATATTACTAGGCTATTTAATCTTATCGAATCGTACGATTTTGAGAACTATGGTTACAAGCACAGATCCAAGTTCAACTCTTCTCCAAGACAAACCCACCAAGAAGTATCAGAACTCAAACAAACTACGCAAGCTGGAAGAAAACATTACTTTATGTGTTCGCCCTTGCCACTACATAACATCACACCTCATCAATTTAAAAAAAGTTTTGCCACTTTCATATGCTATCAAGAATATCTTACATTCCTTGATATCCAATTTCTAAGTTCTTCAGGCTCCTATGCTTTATGTCAATTATAAATTTAACTTTCTTTTCCTAACAAAGCATAACAAAAGCCAAATTCTAACCATCATCAGAAAAATACCAGCGTTTTAAGGAAGGAGAATATATTAGTGATACTTATAGATAAATTATTGAAACGACTTTCAAGTATTCTTACCGATGTTGAACACAACGGACAAACATATCCAGCTGGTGCAGTGTGCGGAGGAAAGCTCTTGATGTGTGAAACCAAACAATTTGCATGTATAACATCTACAATAAACCCCAATAACAAATGCACATTATTTATGCCCTCTACACATAAAATTCCAGGTAAAAGCATACATATTGCAATAAAACGTACGCAGGCAACCCAATCGGGTGGTTTGCGATCCATTTTCCTCTTCAAGCACAGCTTGGCATGAGCAACATTTGGGAGGCCAATCATACTCTCCATCTATTACCCATTCCGAGTACGTACGAACCTACAAATTTTAATGAGAAAATTAGAAGAGAGAGTATTCCTAAACTTACCTCATCTGAAAGTACTTTTCTATGCTAAATGCATGATAGCAGCATATGCATAGAATGCATGCATGAGAGAGTATTCCAAAAATAACCTCACATCTCCCTTCTTTGGCACTAATTCCAAACAGTTTTTCTACTTGTGAACTATTTTCACCCAATTGGTTTTTGCATGACAACACATTTGTTGCAAAAGGCAGCATTATTAAATAATCTCTTAATCAAGTATTTGACTAGATAGCCAGAGAACAAAAAACGTTGGAATAATTGAAGAGGTATGAAGTTTTATGTAAATACCACACATATCTGATGCTCTGTGAAGCAGATGCATTCCCCACAAACAGGGACCTTGTGCACGAAACAATATAGTTTTGTGGCCTGAAACAGCAAAATACACAAACAAAATTCTTCATATTACAAAACGCAAAAAATGAAACATACAATCAATGTGATCTCCTGACTGTCCATCCGGACTTCAAAGTCAGCTCGATTAGAACATAAACAGCAGAAAACACTAGCGAAATCCACAGCAGTTCAAGCTTCGTGTCAAAAATAACCTATGATTAGTCCATTTTGCTACTAACATAACCATAACAATTCAATCTCGAAATTCCATCTCCAGCTTAATCGATTAAAACTTTAGAGAATTAAAAATAACACTAATCCAAGTTGAAACCCACCTAACAAGCACAATGCAGCTGATAATCAGCCATGCCCTATATGGTTAGTACCTGATGGATCTCAATAGCAATAAATTCAACCAGAACCAATTAGTAAAACAAGAGACCTACAACAACACTGCGCGACGCACACTTTTGCCTTTACATCAGATTTCAATTGAACTGAATCAAAAGCAACCCACGAGGGAAAGATCGAATTCGATTTCATATAGATTACAAAGTAAATCAGATCTAAAACCCGCATCGACCCAGTCTGATTTCAGAGAAAATTGAATCAGGAAGAAGAGAAAGAAGTACCTTGCGGCATTTGCAGACCACCATTGCAGGGAGAAACCGATAAGCTCGAGATTGTAAACAACTGTAGATTATAGATAAAGAAATTCAATGTAAAGGGGAATTTGCTTAAATTTAATTAGGGTTTGAACAATCAAACACATGATAACAGAGAATGAAGGAGATCTAAATTTTGAGAAGAGAATAAATGATGTTAGAGTTTCTAACTTTTATTTCGTTTCTGTTAATTGCTCTTTAGTTGAACTGTCAAGAAAACTTATTCCCCATCTCCATTTCCACCCCCAGTTTTTTATTTTTAAAACATTTATTATTATATTTTCTTTTAAGCTTATGTCCACGTTGTTTTTATGGGAAATCTCGTGTGGTATTCTTTTAAGCTTTTAATCAAAACAGATATTTCTTTTAGAAAATAAAATTATTAATTAGCTTTTTATTTTCGAATTATTAATAAGGTTTAACTTAATAAAAATATTTTATGTATACTTACATTTTCAAAAAAAAAAAAAACAACTTTAAGTTTCTGGACTACTGATTAAGGTTGTAAAATTCTGGACCCAAATCTTATTCAAGCCTTAAAAGAAAAAGTATTTCGAGTTACTAAAGAATTTAATTTACTCTTATTTATTTTTTATTATTTATTATTTGATTAATTTAAAATAAATATAAAATAATTTGTAAATATTTTTATAATTTAGAAAACAAAAATATATATACCTTTTAAATTATAGAGAACTTTTAGTTACTCTTAAATTAGAGTCTAAATATTTTAGACTATAAAAAATAAGTTGAAAAATCTAAATTACTCTATATTTTGATAAATTAAACAGACTAAATTTAATTTACTGTCTTTCAGTTACTTTCAATTACTTTTACCTATTTTCATCCAAACAAAGGCTGGGTGAAATAAGGGTTAAAATAGACATTGAAAGTGCTCAAACTTGTGTATATTAGCACATTTCCTCCTATCGATTTTATTCAATTCTTTATTATTATTATTTAGATTGGTCCAAAATAAATTAAGAAAAACGAAAAGTAATTAATCAAAAAAGCTAACAAACCCGGGTCTACTCCCACCCTCTGTTCCTTGTTGTCTCTTGCTTTTTCGTAGTCTTTATTTGAAATACAAGCAGCCATTTTTAAGGGTGAACATGGATCGATTAACCGATTTATTAAAAAATTTATTAATTAATTTATTAATTTTAATTAATTATTATATCGATTTTGATTTTTAACTCAATTTTTCATATTAATTTGTTGGTTAATCGCTAACAAATTTTAATATATAAATTTAATAAATTATACAATTTATAATATTATTTTTAATAGTTAAAAATACTTTAGAAATTAAAAAATATAAATTAAATACAATATTCAATAAAAGAATCAA
Source organism: Excoecaria agallocha (assembly GCA_037975025.1). Lineage (NCBI taxonomy): Eukaryota > Viridiplantae > Streptophyta > Magnoliopsida > Malpighiales > Euphorbiaceae > Excoecaria > Excoecaria agallocha. The sequence continues at coordinate 277,948 of JBBPFJ010000170.1, forward strand.
AATAAAAATAAAATTTTCATAATTAATTATAAAAATTAAATATATTCAATATGAAACCAATAACAGAGTGTTAATTATGCACATATAATAATAATAATAATAATAATAATAATAAGATAATTTTAAAATTTATTTATTAAAAATATATTAATTAATAATATTTTAAAAAGTTATATATCATAATATTTATAAATTATATAAATATTGAAAAATATAAGTGTAAAATTTAAAATATAATTTATAAAATATATATAAATCGATTAACAGTTCGGTTCGATTAACCATCTATTTTTAAAGTAAAAATCATAAATATAAATTTTCGGCTCGGTTAATCTAAATTTTGGTTTTTTTTCTCACCCCTAGCCATTCTCGAAAAGGATATTTCAGGTTTTTTTTTTTTTTTTTTTTTTTTGTCTACAAAAAAGATGAAATGATCATGGGACCCTAAAATGTTTACGTAGACTTATATCTTCAATTAAAAAATAATTTAATCGAATGTTTATGGTCATGACATTTACGAAGTTAATTGTGTTATTAATTTAAAATATTTTAAAATAAAAAAATCCCAAAATAATTTTTTTCTCTAACTAACCATGAAGAAAGTATTAATTTGTCCAAAATTAGTTTGGAATTCTAAATTTGATAAACCCTTCAAATTTGCTCAGATTATCAAAATCAATACATAATGGCCGGTTGAATCTAAAATACTATAAACTCCTTATTATTTCGGTATAATAAATAAAAAAAATTATTTTTCTCTTCAATGTTTTAAAAAAAATTGCTTATATTGCAGATAAAATCATGAAATATAATCAATTTACGGTTCAAACGTAAGTTACCGTTCTTTAATTTTATTTATTTTAACACTTACAACTTTATAAATGATAGCAATTTTCTTTTTTAAGTACAGTTTTGTATGTTTAAAAATTTATTTTTTATTGTTTATTTTTTATTGTCGCATATATAAAATATTTTTATGTTAAATACTCAATTGATTTTAAAAAATAAATATGATAAAAATACAAAATAAAATTATTAAACTGAATTTATTAATTTCACCGTTATTTAAACTATAATTTATAACTTATTATCTTTGAATTATTTTTTTAAATATAGTAATATAAAATATATTAAAATTTATATTTTGAGTGATTTTATTTTAATTTGTTCAATTTTAACAATACTACATTTGAACTTCAAATCCGAAAATGTTAGGGGTGAATAAAAAATAAATAAATAAAATATAGTTAATCATAAAATCGGTTTAAAATATAAATGATTTTTTTAATTAACCGATCCAATTAACTCGGTTACGATTTTGGTTATAGTTTCAATTTTGGTTACCGATTAATCATTAGTTTACTCATATATAATATTTATTATATTTTTTATATTTTACAAATTTTTTATTTTTCTTCTATTTCTCTCTAAAATTTACATAAAATAATACTTTAAAATATATTTAAATTATATTTTTATTTTTATACCTTAATTTTTTATATTTTTCTATAAAATTTATATAATACTTTAAACTAAATTTATATTATTTTATTTTTTTAATTATATAATAATATTTATATGCAGTAACCGAATAACTTTTATATGTATATTTTTTATCATATATAATAGAATTTAATTATATTTTTTTATATTTTAGAATTTATATTTTAATATTTAATATTATCTAAAATTTTATTTGACTTGAAATCAAGTATGTTAATTTTTATTTATTTTATAATATTAACTTTTAATTTATTGAATATGAATTTTGGCTAGTAAATCATGTTTATTTTGTGATTTTTATTCTAAATTATTTTGCATATTTAAAATTTAATTGAATTTTGCCTAATTTTTTATAATTTTATGTTATAAATGTTAATCATTAATCGAAATATATTGGTTATTTAAACCAAAAAATTAAAATCGATTGACTGGTTAACTGAATGTAACGGACTGATTAATGGTTAATTATTTTAAAAAATCGATATTGATGAACTAGTTAATTTTTTTTTATTTAAAAACCGGTTAATTAGTCTATGTTCACTCTTAATAAATATTTTATTTCATTTATTTTTTGTCCGGTAAGGTTATAAAAATCATGATTAGACCTTTCAATTTAATAAATATTTTATATTTCAATTTGTTATTGTTTGACTTAAATCCAAACAGCTCAATTCATTTACTAAATATAAATAAAATAAATACATTTTGTTAAGTTAGAAGAGTAAAATTCAACGAACCACCAGAAATTGGTTTGGTACGAAAAATTTCAGGTTTAATTCTTTATATTGACATTTATTGTATAATTATTCTTTGGTGTAGAAAAAAAAAATAATTAAAGAGTAAAAATCACCGAACTCCAAATTATAAACAAACAAAGAAACCCCAACTTTAATTATAGCCGGGGGTATTGAAGTTCCCATTGCCCCCTTGGGATTCAAATTTAAATTCAAATACATCCTCCGTACACGACACAGCATTCAGAAAACAAACCACTGTTTCTGTTTTCAAATTTCCTTCCCCCTCTCTCTCTGTGTCTCAAAACCCTAGTCCTTAGCAACTCCGGCTACCGGCTTCATCACTTCTCTGATCACTTACGCGATGACAGCTGTTCTCCCTCCGCCGGGCTCCGGCCGCGAGCTGTCGAATCCCCCGACCGACGGGATATCGAACCTTCGGTTCTCTAACCACAGCGATCACTTGCTCGTCTCTTCCTGGGACAAGGTACTCTAGCTCCATCTTTTTTATAAAATCCATAGCCTGTGTTGCATTTCACATTTGGGCGTTATGTAAGTATGTGATCTTTTGGCTTTTTCTCGGTTTTGATGTAGAGTGTGAGATTGTATGACGCAAGTGCTAATGCTTTGCGGGGTGAATTCATGCACGGCGGACCTGCGCTCGATTGCTGCTTCCACGATGATTCCTCTGGTTTCAGTGCTGGTGCTGATAATACTGTGAGACGGTTAGTTTAATCTCTCTCTCTCTCCCTCTAACCAAATGAGTTGGAGCTTCAATTACAAATTACTGGAATTTAGCTTATTGGTCATTTTTGAAGTGTTCAATACTTTTTAAAGGCTTAATAGGCAATTTTGCTCCTGGAGTTTGCTAAAAAGTGCAATATTTACCTAAAGTTTATTTGCGGTAATTGCCCTTGAAATTTAAAAATCAGAGCAATGTTGTCCTGAAATGACTGCTGGCTTACAAGGATTTGACATGTAGCGCTCAAGAATTGGACCAATTTTCCTTCAGGGTAATATTGCTCCGATTTTTAAATTCTAGGGACAATATTGCATGCAATTAAACTTTAGAAGTAACATTGCTCTTTTTGCCAAAATTCAGGCGTAAAATTGCACACTAACCCCTTTTTAAATATTGTATTTAGGAATTCCTTCTCTTCTTGTCTGTCTTTCATTTTCTGAATTGTATGAACTCAAGCGCGTTTTGAGGTTAATCTACTACCAAAAGTATGCACGGCCAATTTAGAATAATATTAAACATCTGCCAGGCACCTGAATATAATTTGTGATGAGCCAGAAGTATGTAGATTTGACCATTTTAGGCTCTTAAAAATGTGTAGTGATTTAATAATCAGTTGTTCATTCTAACAATTGTATAACTTCATCATCTCTCATAGACAACAGACACAGTTGTTATGATCTTAGATTCTTTGTTGACTGTGCTAATGATTACTTCTACTTCTGTTTTAGTGGTCACTCTTGCTTGCTCAGTTCCCATCAAAATCCACTTCGTCTACCTGGCATGATTATGCTTGTCTATTTTATTTGTAAAGAGCTGCTCATTATGTGCTGGCTAATATCATTTTTGTTGGATGTCTACTTTTCCAGACTCTGCTTTGTTGCAGTCTAGCGGCTTCTCAGATTATAGAATATGGCCATGGTCTTCTTATGATTCTCATGTTATAAAACCTAGAAAAATGTTGCTGTCAGTTTCTATTAACTAAAGACTTTGGAATTCATATTTCAGGCTGGTTTTTAGCCAAAGCAAGGAGGATATTTTGGGAAGGCATGATGCACCTGTTCGTTGTATTGAGTACTCTTATGCAGCAGGTGTGTTAGACTGGGATCAACACGCTTCCCTCTATTATTTTTTTTGTTGTACATTTCATATATGTCAAAGTTTAATTGTTGTCGACCTCAGGTCGTGGATAGTTTATGATGACATCAACTAGTATTGACATAGAAACGTTAAAATGTAGAACACAGTGATAATAGAAAGTGGATATGGATCTATTATTGGTGCTTGCAATGCCTAGCCCTTGATAGAATTTCAAAATTATAGGAGTAGTGCAGCACTGTCACAGATGTCTTCATGATATGCCCCGTGGGAATGAATATGTAGTTTTGGCTTTAACTGTTCTATGCAAAAAAAAAAAAAAAGTTAGGTATGTATTCTCCATTCCAGTTGCTGGTACCTATCATGACATCCAACTGGAAATATGGTTCAGTATTGTTTCAATCAGAGATTGAGACCGATAGAAAACACTTATCATCTGTCACATATTGTAAATTACAACCAAATATTGTAAGTTATGAAAGAATGGCAGTGCAAACAAAATAATTTTTATTACTCTCTTTGTAACTATTTAATTTCTATAATATGATGCTGTTTTGTTTTAGCTTCTGTTTTTTCCTGATAGTATACTGCTCATGCACCTTTTTATTACAGTGATTGTAAGCTACAAGTTTTGAGAATATAGGATATAAACACACTTTTTTCTCCATTATAAATTTCAATTTTTTGCTTTCATCGATTATTGTAGGGCAAGTTATCACTGGTAGCTGGGATAAAACACTGAAGTGTTGGGATCCTAGAGGAGCAAGCGGACAGGAGCGCACTCTGGTTGGCACATATCCTCAACCTGAGCGCGTTTACTCTTTATCTCTTGTTGGAAATCGTTTAGTAGTTGCTACTGCTGGGAGGCACGTAAATATATACGATTTGCGAAATATGTCTCAACCTGAGCAAAGAAGGGAATCGTCATTGAAATATCAAACTCGATGTGTGCGCTGTTATCCCAATGGGACAGGTATAGCCTTAACTTCAAAGTAGCATCTTGTTCTTTGTTCTTGTTCTGAGATTTTTTATGATGGACAAGTATGGCATGCCTAGCAAATTCTGATTGAAGATCATTTCTGTTATTCTTGTTCTTAAATTTGTAGCCCTTTATCAAAATAAACATACTTCCCAAGGTGTATTGTTATTATTATTATTATTTTTTGGCTTGAAATAGCTTTACATGGTATCTTTATTGGGAAAAAAGGGGGATGGAGTTCATATATGGTATGATGATATATATCTAATTTCATTATGCAGGATATGCTCTAAGTTCAGTTGAAGGAAGGGTTGCAATGGAGTTCTTTGATCTCTCAGAGGCCAGTCAAGCGAAAAAGTAGGCTTTTTTTCCTCATACCATCCAGAAAAGTAATCCTATCATCTTACAATCCTTAGTATTTATTGTTGGATAATAGCTGCCAGATATCCCAAATCATGATGCTGCATAGTCCAAATGCATAATTCTTTTGCTCTTCTAATATTTCAATTTTAGTCTTTCTTGATATTCTTAGAAGCATCAAGTGATCCATAACATTGATGCATTCCCTTCTACATGTTTATGCCTTCTACTAGGCTGTCTGTAAATTGCCATCTTTTGCTTGAATATGATCATGTTAAAGGCTGGGAATGTGTATTTAATTTACTTTACAGAGTATTTATTTGATTTTTTTTATTTCTTGATGGACATTTTTAAGCCTCTTGCAGATATGCATTCAAGTGTCATCGAAAATCAGAGGCTGGAAGGGATATTGTCTATCCAGTAAATGCTATTGCATTTCATCCAGTGTAAGCTTCTGGGTTTTCTTGATGCATTGAGTTCCCGAACTGTTTGTGTCACTAACTGTAGTTCAAACATGACTTAATGGCTTATTTTCTCTGTTTGTCATTGCCAAAGGTTGGTCTACTCAAAATATATGAAAGATAATGGAAAATTGAGCCAGGATATGTGCATATATTTTTCCTAATTGTGCAGTTAAATGCTTGTGTTGAGAGAATAAAATCATAATACTGGCTCGAGTAGGTGTGCTCTCCTTGTTGCTTTTGATGTCCATAATCGTAAATTTTCTGATGAGCACCAAAAACTATTGATTGAAAGATATCAAATCAAAATCCAAACTGATACTTGTTCTTCTTGGAATCTGTTTTTGTTTTCTTAGCTGAACTGATGATGTAAATAAAGGTTATATCTTCTGATTTAACAGCTTTCTGTTATACCCATTTTTTCTGATGATTCTGTAATTCCATATTTAACCTGCAGATATGGTACATTTGCAACTGGAGGTTGTGATGGCTTCGTTAATGTTTGGGATGGGAACAATAAAAAGAGGCTATATCAGGTAAATGTTTGCCAGACATTTGAGTTATGATCAATTTCTGAAATTCATAAAGACTCATTTATATTCTGGCACTTTCTGTTCTCCCAGTATTCAAAATACCCATCAAGCATTGCAGCACTCTCATTTAGCAGGGATGGTCGTCTGTTGGCTGTGGCATCAAGCTACACATTTGAAGAGGGAGACAAACCGTAAGATATATTCCCATACCTCTCTCTCTCTCTCCCTTTCCCTTATAAATGCTAATTGCTACTTGTTTATTTTGCAGTCACGAGCCAGATGCTATTTTTGTGCGCAGTGTAAATGAAATAGAAGTCAAGCCAAAACCAAAAGTGTTACCTAACCCTCCAGCATAACTGATTGCAGGAGGCCCTGTTCCATCTGTGTTATTATACGTAAAATTGTGATCTTGTGTCGAGCTTCATGTCTCTCGTGTGAAGCTACCAAAAACTTGATCTTGTGTTGAGCTTCATGTCTCTCGTGTGAAGCTACCAAAAACTTGGACTCGCAACTGATATTGAATTAAGTTAGATATTTTCACTCGATTCTTTATCCCCATTGTTTCGAGCAATCACCATATTCATCAGCTTATGGTAAAAGATGAGGTGTTGGATTCTGTAAATACTGCCCTACTTCTTTCTGTGGGTGCATATGCTTGTAAGCACTTGCTAGCAACTCCAGCAACTGTCCCAAGATAATATGCCTGGAGAAGGAAATGAAAGAAAACGAGGAAGCTATCCTTGAGAACTTAATTCATTATTGGGTGCAAACTATAATTCGTTTCCGATTTGAGTCTTTTCAGAGTTAATCATGAGTCCCTTTTATGTGTAATAGTACTGCTTCATGATATATGTTGTTAATTTTGTTCATACGTTTTATTGGACTATTTTCGTTTAGATATTATTCATAAGACTTAGGTCCTAAGCCTATATTACAAATTTAATCTCACTAATAAAGATTTGGTTGAATTTAACTAAGCCGTGAGCCTTTTCTCTTTGATAAATTCTTGTATAAGATTTATCTGTAATTTTATTAGTCGGTCTGCAATGTTTCAACGCCTGCAAATTCGTTATGTTGCAAAAAAGTGCAAATTTGTCCGGAAATAGAACTATAATGTTATTTAATTATTTAATTGACGAAAGGCGTGACAATATTAAATAGGGATGCTGCATATTTTCAAACGCACACTTGAGAAAATCCTTATTATATATTTGAGTTGCATTCACCAGCTTATTTTTCTAAGCTTCTCTTTTTCTTTTTGGAGATGGAAAAATAGAATAAATAAACAAGTTTGGGTGTAGGTTTTGCTAATAGTTAGTTAAACTTTATCAACAAATCAGTTTGGGTGATAGTTTTTGCTGATAAATTAGTTAAAATTTACTCATAGGAAAATGTAGGATTTTTTTTTTTTTTGAAATTGCTTAAAATAAGACTTCATTTTAGTGACTAATAGTTTGAAGTTGCACAAAGATTTATATTGATTAATTATTCTTTAGAGATTTTTACTTAGAGCATTTTTTGCTGTATGAATTTAGAATAAAGCAAATTTTAGTTAAGTGCTTATGAATCCAAAAAATTCTAATGTGTAAATTAGAGATTTAGTTACTAAAATCTTAAATAAATGGTTGTTTATTTTTGTGATTTTTAGATTTTAGTTTTCTGGTACTAAAAATAGAGGTAATAACCAGCAACGTAAGTTGGCCTAAGTGCAAGGGGTTCTGATCGCTTAAACAAGTGGTTTCGAGGGTTCGAGTTCTTGTGGATGCAACAAACTTCATTGGAAAAGATCTCCGCAATTGCACCTAATAGTATCTTAAATGGAGAATAGTCTGAATATGATATAGTTTAAAAGTATTTTCTATAAGTACGAGCCTGCTTGGAATACTTCGCTAAAAACACAAAAAAAAAGAGGTAATAACCAACTTCAACTTTATGAATAGTGGAACTGGAACAAAAATCGGATGGAAACAAATAGTTTGGATTTTGATTGTTTAAGTTTAAAACCAAAATATTTTTTATTTGGTTTTAAAAAATTTTAATTAGAAAAACTAGTTAAAAGTAATAACAAAACTGAAAAATATTTAACATTAAATTAAAGTTGATTTTATTAAAAAAATTACATTACAATCATTATTTACTTTTTAATATTTAAGATAATTACTTATTCATGTCATTACATTAAATCGTTTCATTAAATCTAACATAATAGCAAATAATAATAATAAATAAATAATAAAAGGTTTCATTTTCAACATAAAAAATTGGATATTAATGATCATACAAATTTCAAACTTTTTTAAGAGAAATTTCAAACTCATATGCATATATACTTATAATGACACAATGAAATTTAAGAACCACAATTTAATTGATTTGATGGTCTTCTTGTTTTTATTGCAAAGGCTTGAGGAAAGTTTTGGTCTTGCTTTATTTGTTATCCCATTGATGAAAAATTGAAAACACTATTGAAATAAGACATGAGATAAAATATATTTTAAAATTTTAAAAATAAAAATTATATTTTTATTATGTTATTCTGTTCCAACTTTATTATACAAGTTTCTAACTTGTTTTAGAAAAATTAAAAAACCAAAAATACTTCAGCTTAATTAATTTCTAAAAAAAATAGAAATTAATTTGCCCACATATTAATTCTTTTGGGTATAGAGGATTCAAATTCCATGCAATTATATATATATATATATATATATATATATATATATATATATATATATATATATATATATATATATATATATATATATATATATATATATATATATATATATATATATATATATATATGCGGTTTGGAACCGAAACAAATAATTCAATTTCAGTTTTGATATGGTTCCAATTTTAATTTTTTAAAATGTATAACTGTAATAAAACTATTTTTTCATAGTTTTCGTTATGATAAAATATGAATTGTTGATTTAGATTTGAAGAATAACTTTGCGCTTCCTACTATTTTTAGCTTGCTTTTTAAGAATTTTCCAATTTTTTCAATCTAAAATTTATTTCCTTAATGATCGGATGGAATTATTTTTTTAGTTGATGCTCCAAAAGTCACGGAATTGATAAGATTTGACAGGGGTTAGATCGTAAACTAGCAAAGATTTGGAAGATCATTGAAAATAAAAGATATATATATATATATACTCGGAAGAAAAAAAGGGGAAGTCTTTCTACAATTTAATTGTTTTTATGGTCTTCTTGTTTGTATTGCAAACACTTAAGAAAAGTCTAGGGCTTGTTTTATTAGGAATTGATAGATTCTTTTAATGGAAGAATTGAAGCTAATTTTATTTTTATTTCAAAGAATTAAAAAAATAATAATAATTTTCGAATTCTAAAAATGGAGCATATTTAAATATTTGAAAAATATTTTGTCCTTTATTGATTGATGGGTAGTTTAAAGACCAAGAAGTGAGAAATTTAAGCCGATAGCTTGCTTGAATATGTATGCACTTCAATTCTAAATTACATCTTCTATAAGATTCGACTAATTTGATAAGGTAGGGTTATGGTGTTGGAGGTTGAATTAGTGCAGCCATATGTTGGCATCAAAACCAAGAGTTCTAACACCCATCAAATTATGAAAGAAATAAAACTTTCCAATTTGGAAAAACGTTTATTTACAGTTTTCTGTTTTTTATTTTTTTAAAAAATTAAAATATTTATTTTTTATAAAAAATTTTAAAAAATACGTTTAGAATATGTCTATTGCCCGCTTAGAATTAGGTAAATATTATTCAAGCAGAAAGGTAAATCACCTTTGAAAATAAATATTTTTAATGTTTGCAGCTTTTATTCCATATATATGTCACTACAACTCCAAATTTTGTGACATTTGTTGCGAAATTTTGTATCATTTCTCTCTTAAAAATTAAATAAAAATAAATAATTCTCAAATTTTTCTCAAAGGACGGTTTGGATTTTGATTATTTAAGTTCAAAACCAAAATATCTCTTTTATTTTTTATTTGGTTTTAAAAAAATTTTAACTAGAAAAAGTAATAACAAAACTAAAAATATTTAAATAAGATGTAAATTTCTTCGTTAGTTACTTTTTAATATTTAAGATAGTAACTTGTTCATGTCATTACATTAAATTGTATCATTAAAATCAAAACAATAATAAAAAATAAATTAAAAAAAATAAAAGGTTCCATTTTCAACATTAACAATTGGTTATTAATGGTTATACAAATTCCCAACTTCTTTTAGAAAAATTAAAAAGTTAAAAAAAATTAGCTTAATTAATTTATAGAAAAGTAAAGATTAAGTTGCCTGCATATTCTTTTGGGCATAGAGAAATCAAATTTCATTTATTCTCTTACCTTTATTTTTTTAAAATGATTCTACAATATATCTACACACATAATTGCAACTAGGGATGATCACGGCCCGAGAATTCCCCGGCCCCGGCGGGGATCCACCCCATTTGGGACGGAAAATTCCTGAATTTTTCCCCCGTGGGGAAGGGGACAGGAAAAAAAAATTTCCTTTATAAAATCGGGTGCGGGAACGAGGAATGAGGTATCCGCCCCGCGGGGATCCTCGCCCCACAAAAAATATATATTTTTTTAATTTTAAAATATAATATTTTATAAATAATTAAAATTAAAATTAAAATATAACTTAATTTTATAATTATTAAGTTTTAAATTATATTTAATTTTAAATTTATGAATTGTTAAAATTTATATTAATTTAAATTATGATTGATTTTAAATTTTTTATTTATTAAATGTTATATTTTAATTTTAATTATTTATAAAATATTATATTTTAAAATAAAAAAATATATATATTCAAGGGACAAGGATCCCTGTGGGGCGGGGGACGGGGGAGATTTTCTCCCCGTTCTAGAGTCGGGGGCGGGGAAGGGGAATCCCCGATCCCAATAGGGCAGTGAATGGGGATACAATCCCCGGCCCCACCCCGTCCTGTGAGCACTCCTAATTGCAACGATTCAATTTTGATCCTAATTAGGTTTTAATTTTAATTTTAAAGTCATAATGTTTTTTTGTTGTTTCGTGTTAACATGTATACAATATGTACGAGTGTATACTATAGCTATATGGATTCTGTCTCTAACTGTCTCTAAATCTCTTAGTTCATAGGCTTTATCTGTCTTAATCTCTAATAATTTTAGAAGGTATATATTTTGTCTATTCAGAAAGAGGAAGAGGATGAATGGAAATTGGAAACTTTAAAAGGTATCCAGAAGGAACTACAATATCATTCATATTGGTTGGGAAATTTCTCACCATGGCTGTGGTCAGTTTCCAACAACATATGAGAAATAGGTTGGCTGACTTATGGCATCCCTTCTAAAGAAGGTGATAAATGCAAATTTTTTGTTGAAGAGGATATGGAAAGGGTGCTAGAAAGGACATTTAATAGTGTTTTCTATATTTAAAAAGATGAGGTAGAGGGCTATATTAGTAAGATAAGCTTCTTGCTGGTGTCACATAATGTACTTAATAGCATATGAGAAATAGGTTGGCTGACTTATGCCATCCCTTTTAAAGAAGGTGATAAATTCAAATTTTTTCTTGAAGAGGATATGGAAAGGGTGCTAGAAAGGACATTTAATAATAGTTTCTATATTTAAAAAGATAAGGTAGAGGGCTATATTAGTAGGACAAGCTTTTTGTTGTGTCACAGAATGTGCTTAACAGCATTTTGAGGACAAGGAGATCACAAATAATATTTTGGAATGAATGAGATCAAGCATAATAACCTTGTAATTCAACAAAGAGTAGGCATGACCACGGTTACGGTTCAAACCGAAATCGAAAGAAATATATCTCTAACTCTAATCACCAAAAAAAAAAGAAGAAGAAATTTTCATTTGCTTGAGATAGCTTGATAGGTGGGAATACAAAAGCAACTGAGATTATTTATCAATAACATGTTATTAATTTATTGTAACTAGCATTGGGAGTTCAAGAGGTGATTAGGGAAAGAGAAACAAACTTGATTTTAATTCTAATGTCATCAAAACTTCAAGAAAATACAGACAATAGGAAAAATGAGCTATGCATAACAACATTTCTTAAGCTTGTACATTTGGTTTTAATTTTTGGTTTATGTGGAAAAGAGGTAATGGGTTGAGATAGGGGAAAAAATTAGAACATAGAAGAAATGCTAATATGGTAGGAGCAATATGATGTCATCAGCTGAATTTAAGGAGAATGCAGGGTATGGATTTCATTTTAAGTTGAAATTAAGAGGTGCAGAGTCTTATTTTAAGTTTAATTACTGGGTTGAGCAAGTTCTTGTTATCGATCATGCTGAAGTAATGGCAATGCAGGCAAGATTATTGGGTTAATTAATCAATTAAGAAAATAAAATCCTTAATGGTCAATTATATTTCACTTGGTATTACAACTATATATTATGATAAAATTGGTAACACAACATACCTTCTAAATTGTTTTTCTTTATTTATCAAAATTAGTTATGGCATTGGAACAACAAGTACATATGATTGACATAAATATGCTCACAAAATTATTACTAGATATGAATAACAAGAAGACACATTGCATACTCTTAAGTACCATTACCTTTGAAAATTCTGACAAACATATACATGAAACCAAATCCAAAACTTGTTCCATATACGACCTAAGAAGTTGAAGTATAAATGCCTCCATTGTCTGTTAAAAACAAGAGGACCTATTACACCCTAAAATCCAACCACAAATCCAGAGGAAATGCTCAAGTAGAAGTAGAATCAATCCACTGCTTGGGTTTCATTGCCGTAATATTTTTTTCTACCTTTCTCAATGTCAGAATCAGATGGATCATCTGCACTGTAATTGTTGGTCAGCGAAAGGCCATAAAGATCGTTGCCAAAAAAACTAAATGAATCCAAACTCTGCAACTGAGTGCTTGTAGGAATCTTTCCCCATAATTTGTTGTTGGATATGGTTAAATAATTCAAAAATGTTAAGCTTGAGATGCTTGAAGGAATTTCACCCAAAATTTGATTTTTGGACAAATCAAGAGATTCCAATAATCGCATAGCTCCTATATTATTTGGAATTCTTCCATCCAAAGTATTTTGTGAAAGATTCATCGATTGCAATCCTACAAGTCTTGTTATTTCCTCTGGAATCTTTCCAAAGAAATTGTTATGTGAAAGGTCCATGCTTCTTACAAATACAAGAGTGGTGTTGTACTCCAAGACTTTCCTCTTCATCACCACTGAAGTGCTCTCCATGAATCAACTTGGAAAGATACTTAAAAAATCAAAATGGACCATAGAATCATTGTTTTTTGCTATTGCAGTGAAGTTATAGAAGCAACGAGGTATTGTACAAGAAAATGTATTTTTAGCAAGGTCCAAGATGTGTAATGAAGCTAAATGACACAAGTCATTAGGGATGTGCCCGTCAAGTTTATTTGCATGTAATTTGAGAATCATCAAACTTGAAAATCTATCTCCAATCCATGTCCAAATATTTCCACTAAATTTGTTATCATTAACATCAAGCGTTATTAGATTTGTACGATTTGCAAGTGATAGTGGAATGACACCTGAGAGATTGTTATCACGAAGAGAAAGCGACTCAAGGAAGCTAAGAGTTCCAATGGAGTTGGGAATAGTTCCACTAAATTTGTTATTGCTCAATTTTATAGCCAACAAATATTTCCAATTCATCAAGCAATCAGGTATCTCATCGGACAAAAGATTTCCTCCAAGATTTTCACCTGATCATACTTGTTGTAACATAAAAAGTTGGACATAGACCCTGAAAATGAATTATTGGAGAGATCTAATACAGTTAGATTTGGAGAGAAGAAAGGGATTGGTTCGCTAAAATTATTGGAACTCAAATCTATCAGGGATGTAGCATTAAAAAAAAGGGATATTAAGAATGGATCCATGCAATTGGTTCTGAGAAAAATTTAAATAATAATGTTAAGAAGACAAATTATCCCAAAGCCAAATAGGGATTGGACTTGAGATCCTTGAGTTAGATAGAACCAGATATTCTAAATGTTGTAGTGAATGAAGCCATAATGGAAATTGATGTCCAATATGCCAAGAACCTAATCCTAAGGCTTTAAGTTGAAGAGGAGGAATCCAATTGGGGCTAACTCTTAATGCAATGTTTTTACCCATCTTAGATGCATAAAATTGACGCAGGTTCATGAGATTTGCAAAGTAAAGTTTAGAAACCTCACCCTCTAATGAATTATTTGAGATAAATAATTCCACCAATTTTGTAAGTCGTCCAAGAGATATAGGAAGACTTACATTCAGTTTGTTACTTTCAAGCTGCAATGATTTCAAGGAAGTCATTTCTCCCAAAGACAATGGAATTGGACCAAAGATGGAATTTCTAGAAAGACGAAGGCTACTAAGATTCCTCAATTAGCTGAGACTATTGCTCAAATGACCTGATAATTGACAATCACTCAACTTTAATGATTGTAGTCCATATGAGATACATCCTGATGAAAAATTTTCTAGGACATCATTTATTTCCTGGTTTATTTTGACACTAAACAAATGAAGTGACCTTAAATTGCAAAGGTTCTGAAATGAGCTTGGAATCCCTTGTTCAAATTCAAGTTCATAATTGAGATACAAGTCAAGGCTAATGAGAGAAGTCAAGTTTCCAATGGCACTTGAAATTTGACCTCACAAGTTATTGGCTTTAAGGTTGAGATTTTGTAAATTGTTGGACCATACAACCAATTGGGTATGGAGGAATTGACAAAATTGTATGACAAATCAAGTTCCCTAAGGAAAGAAGTCATATTTTGAAGAACATTTGGAATTAGACCTTTAAAATAATTATATAAGAGATCAAGGATGGAAAGAAAAGAAAAGTTCAGATTGAGGAGAGGATTGAAACCTAGAAGTTCACAATTTGACAAGTGCAATTCAACCAAAGCAGGGAGTGAATTTATGAACTTCACCCAATCAAATGATTTACTAAGGTGTGCATAACTCAGATCAAGAAATTCTAAAGAAGAAAGACCAGAAATCCATTCTAAATTCTCAACACTATACGTGTAGAAATAGGATCCTTGAAGATTGAGATATTGTAAATTAGAGAGTTTTCCAAGCTGATGAGGAATTATTCCTCCAAACCAGCATCAAAGAGGTTAAGATATCTTAAATTCTCCATGGAAGTAAGGAATGTAGGAATAGGAGATCTTGCTAAATGATTATTGCTAAGGTCCAAATATCTCAAATGTTTCAACTCAGCCAAAGAAGAACTCGCCTTTCCACTTAACGTGGACTTCTCATAATACTCATATTCTTCATCATCATAATGATGAAATAGATGATCTTGTTAACTATAACTATATTCTGTTAAGTGTTAAATGTAACGATAAAGATAAGTTAGGAAGTTAGAGAGTAGTTAGTTTTATTTCAAGTATCTTGTTATGCAAGTAAGCAGTAGAGTTTGTATACAAACTCTTATACTCGAAGTAAGGAGGAGAGTTTGTACTCAAACTCTTGTAACTCTTGTACTCTTGTATATATTCTGGTTGAATCAAAGGAATACGATAACCCGAAATTAAATCAGTGAAGGTGGGTCTAGTTTAACATGGTATCAAAGCTACCACTCACCATTAAAAAGTGAGAGTAAATTACAAAATCACAAATCCACCCGAAATCATGAGTTCAAAAGTTCCACCTCAAATCACGAATCCGTCTTCTTTGAATCAACAATCCATCATTATACAACAGGAAAATGTATCTTTTCCAACCAGTGTCATACTGGACGAATCGAATTATGCTCTGTAGTCACAGCTTATGGAGATGTGAATTGGTGCAAGGAACAAAACGGGATATCTATCTGGAACAGAGGCAAAACCTGCAACTTCAGATGTGAAGTATGCAACTTGGGTAACTGAAAATCAAAAGGTGAAAAGCTAGCTCATTGATTCAATGATACCTTCCTTAATGCAACGTTTCATCAGACTTCCTACAGCTAAAGATGTCTGGGAAGCGGTAGCAAAAACCTTTTATGATGGTTCGGACGAAACAAGATTATTCGAATTAAATTGGAAGTCTTTTTTTATCAAACAGAATGGTAGACCTCTACCTACATATTATTCTGAACTGATGGAGATTTTTCAAGAAATAGACCATCGTACTAAGGAAAACGAAGATACAGTAGATGGCGTAGTGGCTCTACACTCTGCTATGGCAAGGCTACGTGTGCATATCTTCCTAAGTGGGCTTGATCCTGATTTTGATCAGGTTCGGGGTGAGATTTTGCGCAAAGAGTCTAAACTGGATTTGGAACAGACATATGCCTATGTTCGGAGAGAGGATCAACAGCGTAAGACGATGGGAGGAACAACAATGAATACTGAACCTGCTGCATTTCAAGTCCGACAGAATACTGGCAGAAATCGCAAAACCAGTGGTGGAAAAAATAGTAACCTGTTGTGTGAACATTGTGGAGAGACTGGCCATACTAAACAACGTTGCTACGAAGTCATTGGGTATCCAGATTGGTGGGACTTTACCAAGAAACCAAGGAAGAAGCCTATTACGAAAACTGCTACATCTAATCCCAGTGAAGGTAACTCTGGAGATGGAGAAGTCCCCACTGCTCATGTTGCTCTAGCAGGTAGTATTGGTAAGAATACTTCCTCTAATTCATTACGATCGAACACTTGGATAATAGACTCAGGTGCATCTGATCACATGGTTAGTAACTCTGATCAAATTCATTTTCTTTCTTCTTCCTCCCATTCATCTGTGTCAACTGCAAATGGATCCGAATGTGTTGTAAATGGAGAAGGATCAATTGTCCTGTCAAAAAATCTAAACTTAAAATCTGTTCTAGTTGTACCTTCCCTTTCTTGTAATTTACTATCTGTTAGCCAAATAACCTCATCCCTTAATTGCACTGTAACCTTCTGGCCTTTATTTTGTGTTTTTCAGGATATCCTGACTCGGGAGACTCTTGGTTATGGTGTTAAAAGAGGCAAGCTTTATTATCTGGATGTGACTGAGAAAGGAGGGAAGAAATTAAGTGAAGTTCATATGACTGATTGTTTAAACGGTGAAAAAGAAAGGATTTGGTTATGGCATAGACGTCTTGGCCACTTATCATTTAGTTATTTGAAAAAATTAAAACCTGAATTGTTTATTGATGTGAATGAATCTTTATTTCAGTGTGATGTGTGTGAACTTGCTAAGAGCCATCGTGCTACTTATCTCCCTAGTTTGAATAAAAGCACTAAACCATTTGCTGTTATACACTCTGATGTTTGGGGTCCTGCAAAAATTCCTTCATTATCGGGTGCTAGATATTTCGTAACCTTTATAGATGAATGCACTCGTATGACTTGGATAACCTTACTTCAAAATAAAAGTGAGGTGAGCAAATCCTTTGGTGATTTTTGGAGTATGGTTCGGACTCAATATCATGCATCCATTCTTGTATGGCAAACTGATAATGCAAAGGAATTCATGGATAGTCAATTAGGAAGTTTTATAACCAAGAATGGCATTCGCCATAATACCTCATGTATCTATAGCCCTCAATAAAATGGGCTAGCAGAACGTAAGAATAGATAGATTTTAGAGGTAGTTCGGGCATCATTATTTGGAGCAAACATGCCTAGGTTTTTCTGGGGAGAAGCTGTGAAATCTGCCATGTACCTGATAAATCGAACTCCCTTCAGTGTTCTAAACTTCAGTACCCCTCAGGCCAAACTACATACGTTTTTTAATATCCCACATGTTTCAAATCTATAACCTCGTATTTTTGGTTGTACGGTTTTTGTACATATCCCAAAACCCCAACAAAACAAACTTGAACCACGTGCTGTTAAATGCGTGTTTGTTGGGTATTCTGATTCCCAAAAGGGTTACAGATGCTATGAACCTTACCTTAAAAAAATGTATGTCAGTTTGGATGTTAAATTTAGAGAGTCTGAGTTTTCTTATTTACATAATTCTACTCGTCAGGGGGAGAATGAGAGTAAGACAGATGTCTTAAGTCCTGTAGAGTTTGATTGTTGTGATAAGACGACAATGGAAGAAGTAACGGCACCTGATGGAGAAGTAGAACAGGGTTGTTTGAGGTCACCTTCTTTAACACCATTACCAGAGGAGTTCGAGATCCAGGTAAGTCCAACTAATGCATCTAAAACTATAGATAACTCTTCTTCTTCCCAGGATGGCGATCCTACCACTAGGTACCCTCAACGGTCAAACAAAGGTATTGCTCGAAAACAGTATGAACCAAGTCTTAAGTCTAATGTCAAATATCCCATCTGTCATTATGTTTCACCTAACCATGTGTCAGATCAGTATGCACTTAGTATGAGTGAATTATCCAGGATTACGATCCCTAACACTGTACAGGAGGCATTTCAAGATTTAAAGTGGAAAAAGGCGATGGAGGAAGAAGTGAAATCTCTTGAGAAGAACGCAACTTGGGAGTTTATGAAGTTGCCAGAGGGGAAGAAGAAAATCGGTTGTAAATGGATCTATACAGTAAAGCTTAAGGCAGATGGGAGCTTAGATAGGCGAAAGGGAAGACTGGTGGCTAAGGGGTTCACCCAGAAGTATGGAGTAGACTACCAAGAAACGTTTGCACCAGTAGCTAAACTAGGAACCATTCGAATATTGATTTCTATTGCAGTAATTAAAGGATGGAGTTTGAGGCAATTTGATGTAAAAAATGCGTTTTTGCATGGAGATTTGGAGGAAGAAATGTACATGGAAGTACCGCCTGGTATTGATATCCAAGGTTCAAAGGAAGGCAAGGTGTGTAGGCTGAGGAAATCTTTATACGGCTTGAAACAGTCTCCTAGAGCATGGTTTGGGAGGTTAACAATTGCCATGAAGAAGTTTGGTTACAAACAAAGTTAATCAGATCATACTCTGTTTGTCAGAAGTGAAGGAGAAAAAGTTACTACCCTGATAGTATATGTGGACGATATGGTTGTAACTGGAAATGATAATGATGAGATAGAGCATCTCAAGGAAAGCTTGGCCTCTGAATTTGAACTGAAAGACTTAGGAGAGCTCAAGTATTTTCTGGGCATTGAAGTGATGAGGTCGAGTGAGGGAGTTTCTTTATCACAGCGAAAGTATGTACTCGATCTACTTAAAGAGACAGGTATGCTGGCTTGTAAACCTTGTGATACGCCCATTGAAGTGAATCACAGGTTGGGAATCTTCCCTGATCAAACACCTGCAGATATAGGTAAATATCAAAGATTAGTGGGGAAGTTAATCTACCTATCACACACAAGGCCTGATATTTCTTATGCAACGAGTGTGCTTAGTAGATTTATGCATAATCCAAGCAGTAAACATATGAATGCTGCATTTTGAGTGTTAAAGTATTTAAAGGGATCACCCGGGAAGGGACTATTTTTCTCAGGAAAAAATGAGCTGAAGGTTGCTGGGTACACTGATGCATATTGGGCTGGAGATATAACTACAAGAAGATCAACTTCAGGTTATTTCATCTTCGTAAGGGGAAACTTGGTCACATGGAGGAGTAAGAAACAGAAGGTAGTAGCAAAATCAAGTGCGAAAGCTGAATTCAGAGGAATGGCTCATGGTGTGAGTGAATTATTATGGGTTATGTGTGTGTTAAGTGAATTAGGAATGGAGTATGACAAACCAGTAAATTTGTTCTGTGATAATAGAGCAGCAATAGAGATTGCTCAGAATCCAGTCCAGCATGATAGGACGAAGCATATCGAAGTGGACAGACTCTTTATCAAGGAGAAACTTGACGAGAAGGTAATCTCTTTCCCGTTTGTGAAATCAGAGCAACAGTTGGCTGATGTTCTTACAAAAGCTGTGTCGAAGAAAGAGTTTTGTGATGCTATTGCCAAGTTGGGCATGTCTGATTGTTACCTGCCAACTTGAGGGGGAGTGTTAACTATAACTATATTCTGTTAAGTGTTAAATGTAACGATAAAGATAAGTTAGGAAGTTAGAGAGTAGTTAGTTTTATTTCAAGTATCTTGTTATGCAAGTAAGCAGTAGAGTTTGTATACAAACTCTTATACTCGAAGTAAGGAGGAGAGTTTGTACTCAAACTCTTGTAACTCTTGTACTCTTGTATATATTCTAGTTGAATCAAAGGAATACGATAACCCGAAATTGAATCAGTGAAGGTGGGTCTAGTTTAACAGATCTGGGCCAAAATATTCAGCATGAGAAAGTGTACGAAGATGGAGCTGAAGAACATGAGAAGTGATGTTGTGGCAGACAACTCCAGTCCAATTGCAACAATCTTGATTGGCAGTCCAATCTGCGAGTCAATTTGAAGGATCTATGAGATGGAGTTTGAAGTTGAGAAGAGCATCTCTCTCTGTAACACCCTTGCTGAACAGTCTAACCGAAACAAGTGGTAAGTAGGAAAAAAAAAAATTTTTCCTACGGACCATTTGTCAGATACTGGTCATTGGCCCTTTGAGGAGCAATGCACTGAGTGACAATTCCAAAATCAACAAGATTTTTCTTTTGAATCTTACTATCTCAAAGACTCCAGGCTTGTCCAAAAAGAAATACTTATAACTTATGTAAGCCGAATACTATAATGGTCCAAATGACTGAATTCCAAATAAAAATCCGGCAATATAACGGCTAAAACCTTATCTAATCCACCTGAAAAACAAACAATTCCCTCAGCCCATCAGGGGCACAACAATACAAAAATAATTTTATCATGCATCTCATACATCCACTCTCATTATTATTATTCACATTTCCTAAGATGATTCAATAATACATATTACACTCTTAAATTGCTATAACATTCCAAAATAGAAACAATTTACATTAGAAATCGCCTCGCTACATCTGTGAACCTCAAAAGATGAATTGCTCGAACTAAATCCCTTCTTCTGATGGTTGAGCCATAGTAGCTGCTTAACCCAAAACAAGCTTATCCTGTTACCTACACGGATAACAAAACCCGTGCTAAGCTATAAAGCTTAGTAGGGAACAACAAATATTTTATAGAAGAAATTTCCTATAAGGATCAACAATTATTGCCTAAGTCCTAAGATATACCACAAATACGTATGGCAATTGTAATAAATGACATTCTCTTATATATATACATATATATTGTGCTGATAGTATGCAAATTTTGGATAATTCTCACAACCTTACCAGTTACCCTGTTAACAACCATTTCTTCTTTATTTACATGGCTATTACCAATACACATGTTAGTTTCACTTTTATTTCCTTATAAATCAATATTAAATCGTTCAATCACACATATAAGTGAATTATCACATATCAATTTCTCAAAGTCAAGCAAAACATATAATCATACCTAAAAGCATAGCCATGCACAACTCGCAGTGTATATCTTATAAATCCAGTTATAACTAATCTTCCAAAAACACATCAATGTCCATATACATATATAAATGTAGTAATTAAACCACCATCCAGAGAGGCACCATATTCAAGAAAAACATCAGAAAGCAATCAAGAAATAACTTGAAATACTCAATAAAGGTTAATTTATCACATGGCCTCCATTTACCAAAAAGATAAAATGCTGAGAAACATCTTCACAGAGTTAAAACCTACTTGAAATTTCATATGCATACCATTGTAAATTCCAAATACAAATGAGATACAAGATATGCACTGGTAGTTTAGATTTCTTATACTATATTGAAATTAGCCTGCCTAAGTTCTAAAAGTGGATAACGGGATCAGAGGATATCCGAAGATATCAAACAGAGGATATCCGAAGATATCAAACAGAGGATCCCCATGGGATCAAACAATGGTCCAATCAGGACAATCAGAAATCCACAAAGGACTAAGACCCAAACAGGGTCAACAGAAGCAGCTGCAATATCCCTATAGGCGCCTATTCAATCCACAACTGAACTATGACTGCAGGCTAACAGGTACATAACTTCCTTTCCAAAAGCTTTAAATATCATTTAGGCATAACATGGCCTGTCAACCAATATCGATGTATATGTATACACATAATAAAATCAAATCTCCAGAAACATTTAACCAACTCTAAATCTTGCCAATACAAGGTTAAAATATCGAATCAAGCACAAAATGCATTAAAATTTCTAGTTTATAGAAATAAAAGCTTTACATATTACAAACATGAATTATACCTTTACGAACTTTAATTATGCCAATCACCCAACATAACCTTTAAGCATGTTATACTTGCATCAAATAATCACATAGTTATGCAAGATAATTTATAGAGAGATAAAACCTAAAAGAGCCTAAATATCATATAAAGGATGTACCATCTCTAGTGCACAATACATACATATGCAAATCATATAATACTTATATAGTCTCTTATAACTAATTACGTAAAAAGAAATACAATCTGGTATAGTATTGCATACGATTCTTCAGCAAGATCTCCACGAATGAACACATGTCACTGTAGTTATATACATTAGTACAATAATCGATGGCACCACAAGTGCATAACCATGCTATTACACATATGAAAACATCAGTATACCTCATTTCATAATAACCAAAATCAAACTTCATTTATTAATTATGCCCATTATTGTATAAAATGAGGTTATCTTATATCCTATATACTTTTCTTTCTTAATAATAAGTTATTCTAAAAACATGCATTATGATTTAAAAACAAGCTGAGTATATATCATACAGTCATACTTACTCAAGCACTATAATATGATATTTGTCAAAATACACATGAATAACTTATTAAACACGTATAGCTTACTCGTGTATGTGATATCACATCAAGCATACCATTATTGCATGAGAGTGTACCTTTGTGATACATCAAAGCTATTTTCCATGCCCCTTTATACTTGCTTATATCATCTTCCATTCGTACTCAATTAAAACATTTATCAAGTCAATGCAATTGTCATCATACTATATCTCATAATATCATTTCTCAATATTAGGTATAAGCTACTTGAACATCTAGGCATACGTCATAATCATACACATATATATATATATATATAAATACCATTTTTCAATTTCATGCCCCTTTTGGATAAGTTTAAAACATGCAATACTGCAATTATTTATACCCATACAATTACATGCAACTTTAGCCACAACTGAACTCTCGATCAAAGATAAGGAAACCAGAATTTCCCCAATTCAATCTGCATACTCAAGGTATGATCTTTTAGCTAACATTACTAATTTCTAGCATTACTTTCTGTTACTATTAATGACAGTTCCCTTGAATAATTGTTTAAAACTTCAACTATAATCTAATTGGAGCTGAAATTCCAAGAATCGATCAAGATAGCATTACAAATTTCAAGGGTACAATTACATTTTATTTATATTTCAATAAGTTACATCCTCAATTTCCTTAAATGTAATTGAAACTTCTATCTTATTAATCAATACCATTTATTGCTCTTTAGTTAGACTATAAACACTTAAAAACAATTAAATCTCAAATTCTATCATATTTGCTTTGACTCCATCATTACTCAATTCAACCCAAGAACTTTGCATGCAAGATTAAACACCCTATCGCTACTTTATTTTCAATAAACTCATGTAAATCCCATATCATAAATTTTACTTGAAATTCTAATAAAATTACATCTTAAATTCACTATCAAATAAGAGTTTCAAAATCTATCAATAACTCTTACATGCCATTAATATTTATTAATATCGACCCCTTTTTACCCTAAGTTCAATCATATCCAATAACAAAACTAAATCAATAACTCAATTAGACAATGTACAACTTCTTCAATTGAGTTATTCGTTCCTTTTTCGTCTCCAACATTTCTTTTCCTTATGCTAACAATCCGTAAGCCTTGAAATCATCCCACAACAATTTCATAATAACCATTCAATTAACTTAAACTCCTGAATTCTATCAATTTACACACACAAAAGCAAACATTTATACTAAACATACAATATATGTCTCATTAAAATTCAAGATTTATTTAACTAAATTGAGGGAGTAATTTCAGTATCTCATATCGTAATTGAAGCCTAGAATGCCCTCTCTCTATTCTGCCTCGTCGGAGGCTCGCCGGAGCTCCACCGGAGCTGCCCACCTGCTGCCAGAGCCGCTAGGACCCCTCCGGTGGCCTTCACGCGCCCCAAGGCATCGTGATTTGGTCGGAAAGCCGCCTGGAACCGCCGGCTGCCACAAGCTCCGATCTCCACTTCGCCGGCGAGTGGGGATGATCGGAGGGCACCGAAAGATCCGCCTCAGCCTCGTGATCCCACCGGTGCCATCAGCTCCCTCAACCGCCGCCGAGAATCACTGGAAAAAGAGAAAGAAGCCTCGGTGAAAAAGAAAAAAAAGAGAGAGAGAGTGGAGCAAAACTCACGAGGCCTTGCTAAGGGAGGAGTGACGCCGCTGCAGTGGCTAGGGGAGGGAGGAAGCGACGACAGGGGGGGGAAAGGTCGCCGCTGATCGGCACCGTTGGCCGGTCCCTTCTCCCCATCTCGATCTCCCGTTCTCCTCTCTCTTCCTTTTTTTTTTCTTTTCTTTATTTGTTTTACCTTATTTCTTTTTATTTACACACACACAAACATTTGCTCTTTAAATTTAAACCCCACCTTTCTTTTAGAATCTCACCTTTTAACATCATTATTATTTTTATTAGTATGTTATATTAATTATCATAATATGATTTAAGTCATAATTATTAAATTAAAACCCAAAACAATACTCACTTATATTGAAATTTTCATAAATCATCCTTACAAATTGATACTAATTACCCAATAAAATCAATCCAAATTTTTGGGGCATTACACTCTCCCTCTTAATGCACCCAGTAAAGTTGCAACCAACACCAAAGCTTGCCCAGATGAGGAGCCACCAAAGCAAAACAAAGGGACTCGTTGATATATAAAGTTTGTTAGTATGCAAATAGACGAAGAACCCTCAATTTATAAAGTGGCAGAATTGATATCGTAGAATCATTTTACAGCCTTTAGAAATTTCATCTTAATTTCATTTTCCAATTATCTTTGAAATTCTATGGTTAATTATTGAAGAAAGACATAAGCAATATTAGACTAAGGAATGGTTCACTTTGACCTCATCATAGAAAATTCTAACTACAAATTCAAGGACAAATTAAAACCAATGTGACAAATTTACCTTGGATTTCAAAATATTAACTTTATTATTATAATTAATAAATCTTTTTTAATTGACGCATTCATCAATTCATTTTAATTTTTATTAAACATTGTAATTATTTTTATGATTGCTTAAAATTTTTTATTTTTTAGTTTTGTGATACTAAAAATAGAGGTAATCATTGTTTCAATATTATAGATTTCAATTTTAGAATAACCAACTTCAACTTTATGAATGATGGAACTCGAATCGAAATTAGATGGAAACAATTTAGGACAGTTTAGATTTTGATTGTTTAAGTTTAAAATCAAAATATTTTCTTTTTTATATTTGAATTTTAATAATTTTTTTAACTAGAAAAACTAGAGAAAAGTAATAACAAAACTATAAATATTTAACATTAAATTAAATTTTATTTTATTTTATTTTAAAAAAATTACATTACAAAAGATGTTAATTTCTTCATTATTTACTTTTTAATATTTAAAACAATTACTTATCCATGTCATTACATTAAAACCAAAACAATATAAATAAATAAATAAATAATAAAAGGTACCAGTTTCAACACTAAAAATTGGATGTTAATGATTATACAAATTTCAAACTTCTTTAAGAAAAATTAAAAAGTTAAAAAAATGAGCTTAATTAATTCAAAAAAATAGAAATTAAGTTGCCTATATATTCTTTTGGGCATAGAGAAATCAAATTTCGTTTATTCTCTTACCTTTATTTTTATAAATGATTCTATAATATATCTACATACACACATAGTTGCAACGATTCATTTTTGGTTCTAGTTTGATTTTAATTTTAATTTTAAAATATATAACTGTAATATAACTATATTTTTACATTTCTTATTAATTATTATAATTTAAAATCGTGAATCATTTACCATAATTCAGATATGGTTTGAATGCAATCTTTAGCTTGCATTATAACACTTTCCCCCCCCCCCCCCCCCCCCCCCCTTTTTTTTTAAAAAAAAAAAACATTGTATGGAATTATTTTGCCTACAGATGTCCCAAAAGTCATGGAATTATAGTTCACCATCGAAATTGATGAGGTTCGGTAGATGAGCATGGAAAATATGTAAATAATTGATGAGGTTAATGAGCAAAGACTTGGAAAATATGTAAATGACTGATGAGGTTCGGTAAATGATGTAAATGTATGCCGTGAGAAAAAAATTGAAAATTTAATTAATTGATAAATCGATTTAAAGCTGAATTGAGATTTTTGTTTAATCAATCTAATGAATTTAATTTTTATTTTTACTTTTAATATTTTCAATTATTAAATTCAATTTTTAAGTATCGATTTGAGCGCTTGTGTATATATATATATATATATAGCTTGAGAGTTTTTTTTATTTCTCTATAATATTTACATAAAATAATATTTTAAACTATATTTGAATTATATTTTTATTTGTACACCTTAATTTTTTATTTTTTTAAAATTTAAATAATATTTTAAAATATATTTAAATTATGTTTTTTTAATTATATAGAGTAAGATTTAATTATGTTCATTTTTATTCTCGGTTTTTGGAATTAGTTTCACCCATAATTACTAAATTTGTGGTTAATTTTACAACAATAATAAAAAAAATTCATAAAAATTACTGAAATTTATGAATATATATAATAAAATCACTTTAATTGGTTTCCAGCATGAAAAACGCTTGAAAGTCCAGCTGGCATGTCCAATCATCACAATATACGCACAGGATATCTAACGTGGCACCACGTCAGCGCACGCGTGGACATAAAATAGTGTTTGGAATAGCCACATGTCATGCTAACGTGGTGCTGCGCAGGATGCCATGTGTTCATATTGTGGTGACCAAATATGCCAATTGGACTTTTCAACGTTTCTCTTGCTAGAAATCGATCAAAGTGATTTTGTTGTATATATTCACAAACTTCAATAATTTTTATAAAAAAAAAATTATTAATATTGTGAAATTAGCCACAAATTCAGTAATTATAGATGAAACTAACTCCTGTTTTTGTCTATCTATCATAACACATTTGTTCCATAGTCTAAGGTAATTTTTCTTCGATCATGCAACCTGATATTGCAAATTTGTCTATTCAGGATCAGGAAGAGGAAGAGGATGAATGGCAATTGAAAACTTTAGAAGGTATCTAAAAGGAACTAGAATATCATTCGTATTGGTCGGAAAATTTCTCACCATGGTTGTGGTCAGTTTCCAACAGCATATGAGAAATACATTGGCTGACTTATGGCATCCTTTTTAAAGAAGGTGATAAACGGTATGCCTTCAAATTTTTTCTTGAAGAGGATATGGAAAGGGTGCTACAAAGGACATTTCAGCAGGACTAGCTTCTTGCTCAGTGTCATGGGATGTGCTTAACATCATTTTGAACCAAAATTAAACCAATCAAAATTGAAACCGAACTATAGTCAGCAATTCACAGTTTCAAATTATAACCGAAACCATGAATAGACAATTTTATTACGGTTTTACATTTTAAGAACCAAAATTAAAATCAAACCGTCGGTTTTGATTCCAAACCATAAAATAAAATATACATCTTTTATATGTTTAATTATTTATATTATTAAAACAAAAAATATTTATTTTTTAAAAAAGGTTGTTTTAAATAATTTATGTTTTTATTTTTCTAACCCTCTATATTATTTTTGAATATAAATTTATTTATATTATAAAAATAAAAAAAAAATAATGCTTTAAAATATGTATTCATTTCGAATATTAGAGAGTAAATATCACAAATATTAATCTTTTGTATATATATTTTTTAAAAAAGATGAAATAAAATAACCTTTATTTTAATGGTAAATATTTTTAATTGTTATTAATGTTCATATTTATTCTAGTTAAGATAATTTTAAAATGAAAATGAAGAAAATGAAGCACTGTACAGTTACCATATCACATCCCTTGTACAGCACTTGAAATTGGCTCCACAGATTATAATTACAAATAAAAAGATGTCCCTTTTTTATTATTGTAAACTGAAATAATGATCAACTTGATCATTTAGTGGCTAACCAATTTGAATTATTTTGTTAAATAGAGCGTAATAGGATAGACTACCCCCAGCCAGGGAAAGCAAAAAGATGAGACCTCAAAGTAGCAAAAGCTATAAGATAGTTTTGAAGCAACTGGTTTGCATTAGAAATGCCATGTTGAAAGAGTCACCCCTTATTTCATCTGTAAATTTTACAAAGCCCTTGAATCACATTACACATTGCAGACAGAATATAGAGACAAGGGAACTCACTAAATGTCTCCCAAGTTGCAGAAACTAGCTCCAAAGATGAGTCACGCCGAGTTCTTCGATATCTTCTTCCACGTCGCCATTTATAATACTTTCAATTTACCTTAATCCTGATGGAGCTGCTCTCGGACCAGCAGCTGCTGCTCTCATGGCTTTTGATTGAGCAAGCAAGGCATCATAATCCTGAAAACCAAAAGATTGTTATCCACGTTGCATACGGAGCATGAACTCGAAGAAAGCCCTATGTCAGATATAACGAAAACAATACCTTTTTGTCAAATGCAGCATCACTTGAGTCGACTATCTTATCGGCAAGACCATAGTCTACAGCTTCTTGCGCTTTGAAGTATTTAGGTCGTTGGATATCCTTGTTAATTTCTTCCTTTGTCTTCCCAGTTCCTTTGGCTAATAGCTCAATATAATACTCAGTATTTGCATCAAGTTCCTTGGCCTGATAAAAAGGTTTGTAGAAGCAGCGACTTGTTATAGAGAAGTACAAAAGCACATATGCACACACAGAAAAAGAGAGAGGCAAACCTTAATCCACATATCAATCACAGCCCCACTTGATTTGTTTACTGTAGGCAAATACAACTTCACTGAAATTCAAAATTGAATTGTTAGAAGACATTGATCAGTAATTTGTTACTGACTAGTCAAAGATGAGGAGATGATGACGTAAAATGATTTGTTCCAAAATAGCACCATGCCATCTTGTTATAGTATAAAGATGATGATGTAAAATAATTTTAGAGCTATACTTCCGTTAAGTCTAAAGGAGAGAAACCACATTATTGCTTTCACAGTTTCCAATATCCAATATTTACCCTCCACAAGAAGCCATGCATAACTTAAGCGTTTTAAAGTGAAAAGAATTAGTATCTTACTGGATGAGTTTGGCTGAACAGCACGATAACCTTTGGCTCCAAGAGATAGAAGCATTGCTGCTTGACCATAAGCCATGCCACAATTCACAGTGTAGACCGTTGATTTGCAGTACTGCAATCAAATTCAACCAAACAGAAAATGGACATTGCACACATTTAGTCTCAAGCATATTAGATGGTTGAATAAAGGATGGCATACACACGCTTACAAAGCAATACACAGGTGCACATCTGTCCACATTCTAACATATAGAAAGACGAACACAATACACGTAGAACACACAGTCTGCAGCATGGCACAAGTAACTAGGATCTCACAGCAACTATTTTGCAACATTTAATAATTTGCATCAGATATAAAGAGGCACAAATATTATTAGGACAAAAAATGTTATTTACCATAGAAATCTACTTTATCTTGGGCACTGATGTTATCATCGACAAACACCAATATCAATCAAATGCGGAATCTGGCACTTACAGACATAGCGTCAGCAATAGCATAAGCCTCTGTTTCAGAACCAACGGTTTCCATCTTCTCATTCTAGATCACAGAAGAAAGCCAAATTAGCAAAGACAAGTATGCATAAGAAAGAAGAAACTTGTAATCTTCAAAAAGTTACCCAACATCTCATTGGAAGGTGACAAAAACATCTCACTAGGAGAAGGGGTACCAAAAAAAAAAGGGAAAACGAATGTCCCACCTGTGTGCCAGATGAGTTTATATATAGATATATAGGCTTCGAAGAGTCATCATAATCCAAGAACATAAACTGAGCAACCAGAAGCTCTGTGACAGCTGGTACAATCTGCAGGTATCAAGCACAATATCAAGATTGTGCAAGTAGGATGCCAAGGATCCGCCAAGAGATATAAGCAATAATAAGCCATCAAATGCAATGAAGTGACGTGTAGCAGCTTACTGGCATTCCTAAATAGCATATCCGAGCATCTAAGAGCAAAGAAGGCAAATCAGGAGGAGCACTTCTGGGTCTTCCATATCCTCTGCCTCCACCACGATACATGCTCACACTCATACTGTATTTTGAAGGACCCCCATCCATCATGCCTGATAAGCTGTACATTCCCCCATGATCCAAATAGTTCTTTCTAGATGAGATGCTTTCCTGTCACAAGTGGTCAAAACCAGGAATTTGTCTAGGTTATTTTAGGCTTCAGAAGAAATCGGTTTCAGACAGGCAAAAGAAGGATTGATTTGCAGTTGCTTATTATTTTGATAAACTCCAATCCAAATATATGATCTAAACAAATAATGCAAAATAAAAAACCTCAGTAACACTTTCTGACTGTCTGCGAACTGGGTTATCTTCAGTCATGAACATGTCCAATTGTGAAGGAGTAAGACCATAAAGTTGCCGTGGTACATTTTTGTAATTTTCCATTACTGCAGTTAGAGGATATAGAGAAAATTAAGTCAATTAGAAATACCCTCATTTCAGCATGAAAACAAAATTCAGATCCCTTGGGAAATCAAATATAAGCAATCATAAAAGGATTTCTCAAAAAAAGGGGCAGCCTATAAAGAGACAAAAAGGGGAAAAAAAACACATTTATAGGCAATAAATAAATAGCTACCAAAAGGAGAGTGGGAACAATGGCACTTAAAGGATATGGTTTCCAACTCAAGAAGACCCCCTAAAAAGCAAACTCTATTTCAATGTTCTAGATATCTAACATGCATAATGAACCCTCATACTGGAAGCACATTGGAAACTAACTTGCTTTCTGCACAAAAATTGCCGGTAATGAGATAAAGCTTTGCGCTTTCTGACACTCAAAAGGACTTCTTGCTCTAATTTTGCAGATACTACATTGTAGTTTGCAACTTATTTATCATCTCCCACAAGTCAACATTTCCTTTCAAACTGATTCTTCAATCTAATGAATAAGAATCAGTAATAAGCTCTGTCTTCCTCTGCAAGAATTTACTCCTGTTCAACATGTTCATAACTCCCAAGTCTAATCAAGGAACATCATTATTCCATGTCAAAATGCTATTCAACCTGAAGGGACTAAAATCTAAATATTTTTATTCAGTTCACAAAACCATGCCATTAATATCTTCCTTTCCTAAAGGAAGAGTAAGTAATTCAAAGTTAACAGTCACCTGGCAAATGACACTTTTGCATGATTTCTATGAATGTACACCACAAAGATCTCACTAAATTCAAGGAGACACCAATTGGTCATACGCTATCTATATTTGAATCACATAGTAACCAAGATCACCTCAGGCATAGTTGCCTATAGATCACTACAGCAGAACATCCTAGTGCACAATCATCTCATCTCTTAGAAAAAAAAACTGCAAACAAAATATGATAGAAGACAAAGAGAATGCTTCCTGTACTGAAACAAGCAAAGCTAGCATGGCATATCGCTGGAGATAGAAATCATAAAAGATGAGGACCAGGCCCAACTGGATATCTTACCTGGTGAATCCAACATCTCGACTAGAACTGTATTTTGCACACTTTACAGCTTAGCACCTACTACCCCCATTAAAAAGTCCTTTCTTCTCCTAAAGTTGTAAACATTATTCAGCACTATCATCTGAAGTCATTAAGATGAACCAAAAATATTCTGAAGGCACTTTTTGGTGCGGCAAGTTGACATTTTAGCTACTTTTCCAAACCAGCATGCCGCAATTACTCAGTTTTCAGTTTGATTATGTACATCAATAAAATTTTTGCTTCAGTAGTGAAGCTGACAATAGAGCTGCGGTAAGTGAAGTTTAGACATTTTAGCCCATATTCTTTTCCCAATCAAAAAAGAAAAGAGTCCTAGAGATGCCAAAGTTCAGGCTGCCAATTAACTCCAGTGATCATATCAGCCAAAAATATTTTCATGAAGCACGCAAAAATAGCTAATCACCCAATTCACCATCTTATAGTCACTGGAAGTTCATCAGTCAGTGCAGTTTAAATAGCAGCTAATTGTAATTGTCAAGATACTTTTGGTCACGGAACAACCAATGTAACATATCCTCTTGTCCTTTTCAGTTTCTAAGAGACCGAGCTTACAACGGAGGAAAGTGCAAATTACCAATCTTTATGTTCTATTGTCTAAAAACCCAATACCTAAAGGCTTGTAAAACACCCATTTGAGTAAAAGCACGAAGACTTCAATTAAAAAAGTTCTTCTCTTTAAATTAACAAAAAACAATAGCCCAATAAGTGAGCAAACTACAAATTACCATAACTAAAAACCATCGAAACTAACAGTAAACAATTCCAAAACAGAGATAACAAGCATGAATTAATGAATAAGCATAGAGAGAGACTGACATCCATCCTTGAGATTTTCTTGTCTGAACTGCTTGGGTATGTGATCGAAAGATTTCCCAGATGCAGAAGGAGGCTTATAGCATCTACTTGCAGCTAATCGCTTTCTTCTTGAATTGGGAACGCATAAAAACTTAGCCTTGGAGAGAAAAGAAGTTTTCGGGAGCCCAGAAGAAAGATTCGCCATATCTGGCGCTGGAGCTGAAAGCTGAGAAAGAAGTGAAGCTGCCATCCTCCTTTATTAACACAAAATTATAAACTCAGAAATTAGCGATTATCTCTTTAACTGAATCTTCCTTTTCCAAATTTACTCCACTATGTAGAAGAGGGAATGAAAGCGAAGCTTGAGGCTTTTATGCATTGGGAAATTTGAGGTATATTTTGTGTGATTTTAAGGGATAATTACTGAATGATCCTTCATATTTCTCCAAATACACAATTTAGTCCTTATAGTTTCCAAATTGATAGCTTTTTTAACATATGGGATATCTGTAAATGTAATATGTAGAGATTTCAAAGAAATCAAACTGCTTTCTGGTTCGATGATTTAGAAAGCATAGTATAACGGGCAATAATGCTTACTCACAAACACACACTTGGCCAAAGAAATTTATTTGTTACATAATTTGGATCCGGAAACCTATTTGTTTTAAATATTTTTTATTTAAAAAATATCAAAATATTTCAAAAATAATATCTATTTATCCATTATTGTAATGCGGTTTTCGTTAATGGCATTATAAAAAAAAAAAGAGAAAAAAAGATATCAATTCCATAACATTTGTAATCTTTCGAAGTTTGGCCTAATTATTAGTTATCGTAATTAATTTTTTACTTTGTTCGTTAGCTAATATCTGTTTTGGATTTGTGAACAAATCGGTAAATATAACTGATTATATTTTGGATAAGATTGTTTATTTTATGTCAGATTTTGTAATTTTGAACTTGTCCGATTGTATTATTCCAGCCCTTTTGGGTAATTTTTCTTAATGAAGTTAATTTGTCTAAAAAATATATTTTTTAGACGAAACAAATTTTAGAGTAAATAAGCTCATAAATGGAGACATTAAGAGCAAATAAGTAACTTTTTTTTTTTTCCAAGTTTCTATATAAACTCCTTTAAAAGTTAGAATCCATTAAAATGATAGAAGGCTTGAGTTTGATGCCAAAAGCCTAAGCCAAGCTCAGCCCGCCCATCTCCAATGTCTTCTCCGTATTTAAAATAATATAATTTTCTAAATTTATATTTTATCGATACACTATAACTTTTGATGGTAAATAAATATTTTACAAAATTTTGTATTTTTCCTATTAATTTTAGGGTCGTGTCCTTATCTAAACAATTTTTTTTGAATTGTATAATTCATTTAGTTTTATTAGAGAGAAATAGTTTTAAGTCGTATGTTTATTCTACTCGGGCATTGTCCAGCCAAGCTTAGGGTTTGCTTGTATTTCGCTATTCAAGTTTGGGAAGTTTTATTTTTTTTTTTTACGGGCTTGAGTTTCATAATTTATAGACAAGCCTGATTAAGCTTGATTCGAACTTCTAAATGATCACATCTGTACACAACACATATTTTATTCAAATTTGGTTAAAAAAAATTATTATTCCTTAAAAAAGTACACTGGTAATCCTGGAAATATCGAAAGTGAGAAGCAAGTTTGAGCCGGCTGGATTGTGAGTGATTTAAAACTTGCAAGAAATCTAGTCCGGACATTAATGCTCCGAAATAAAAGTTAGTAAAAGACTTAAAAGAGAAAAAATAGAGAGAGTCTCAATAATGCAATATCTAGAACCCTCAAGAATTTGACTATTTATAAAATATAAGGCCTATTAGTTAGAAATACTCGAATGGAAGTAGTTGATAGATAGAGGATATGGGCTGATAGTAATTTGACTGTTCATATCCTGTCGAGTGTATCGGTACGGCTAATAAACTATAATTTTATCAAGCCGATCGGATTTAGAGACAGCTGATAGATTTGATACGATGGATCTCACGTATCCTACATGACTTTCCTTGTATGGACTTCTATGTGAAATAGGCTTTGGGCCTCATGGGACTTATAGAATATTATGTATTATCATACACAAAAAATATGAAATTTGAATCTTAATTAATTAAAAAATTAGCTAAATTTTTAACCGCTTATATTATATATTATTCTGTCAAATTTAAAAAGTAATAAATGTCCTTTTACCAAATTCATAGTGTTAGGTTTTAGTTTCATGAATTTCCGGGGCATTATTAATGATGTGTGTAAAGTATTTTTTATGAGTTCAAGTTTGGTAAGCCAGCTTAAACATAAATATATCCCACTAATATGTATTATCATACAAATTAATATTTAGATACACGTTGAAGGATTAAATTGTAGGAACCAAAACATCCCTTCTACTTTGACTAAGAAATTAATTTTCTTATGCCACCATATCAAAGTAATCTTTACATCAAGGTTATTTTTTGGTTTTACTTTATCGTATTTTAAATATTTTTTAAAAAAATAGATATCTATTTTCAAAGGCGACAAAATTGACCTAAACTCAAAATTCAATCAAAACCTACAAAAAAAATGACCCAACCTCAACCCAATTCAAATAAATATATATTAGATCAACCCAAAATTGATCTATTTTATTTTTTAACCCAAAACCCACTTGATCAACCAAAAACTTACCTATTTCATTTTTCAATATATTGGATCTGTACCCAATGGGTTTCTTACAATCCAAAACGAAAGAGACCTCATGGATGGAAATATTGTGGTTGATCCATGTCAATTAGATTTGAGGACATGGATTAAGTTGGATAATTCAAAAGGTTCTAGTTTTGTTTTCTTAAAGAGTAAGATTGAGTTGGCCTGAAAGTTTTTAAAAATATTCTTGAGTTTGAGGTAGAAATGGATTAAATAATTAAATTCTCAAAAAAAAAAAAGAAAAAGAAATTTGAGTGGAGAAATCTAAGTCGTAATTGGATCAGAACCTAATTATTTATTAAGCCAAAGAAACAAAATTAAAGAAACAGTTTCGATTTCCTCATCGTCTAGATGTTAATAAAATAATAATAATAATAATAATATGTTCTAGATTTCTTTTTCTTTTTTTTTTTTATTTTCCATAAAAAAAGGATCAAATTGCCCCCGTAAAATTTAATAAGTCATTCGAAATAAATCTTCACACATAAATTTAATTTGTCATTCACAATCCATCACAAAAGTCTTCATAAGAGCACAAAATTACTCCCATCGTTTTTTTAATCAGTAATTTTTATTAGAATTAAAAAATAATAAATAGACTTAAATTTAGTATTAAATTATATAATTAAAACTAAATTATCAAATCTGATTGGTTCTGACTTTATTGGAAAATAAAAATAAATTGAAAAAAAAATTAAATTATATTAAAAGTTTAAAAATAACAGATAAATAGAATTTAAATTTTATTCTAAAATGACATATAAAAAAAAATGAAAGGAGTACTACTCTTAATATTTATTTATAATTTTATATTATATTTTCAATTGAATATTATTATTATTATCGAATCTATTAAATAATTAATAAAAAATTATAATAATTTATATTAAATTCATGAATTAATTCAAATTTGTCAAATTCATTTGGATATTAATCCATTTATGACCTATTTATGATCCAATTCATTAATGATCTATCCATTAATAATCCAACCTGTCCATTTGCCACCTATATCTATTTCCATTTATTATACATATTATTAAATATTTTCTTTTTTATTTACCTAAAAATAAATAAAGTATTTGAAAATAAAAAAATATTATTGTTGGTTGTTATAATTTTTTTTTTATGAAATTAAGATATTTTAATTATTTTTCTAAAAAAAGGTTATGGAGTATTATGAATTAATAATTGCTTTATGTCGAATAAAAATTTAATTAGTGTCCCAATTTAATAATTAAAAGTAAAACACTAAAACTATGTAGACGTAGGACAAACTTTAAATATTATTGAGTCATTGACTATGAATCTCCATTTCTTTTTGACGCTTTGGAAAAAAAATATACCGTGCAAACAAACAAGGTTGCATTCATTTGAAACTGCGAGATTAAAGAAATTAAAACAATTTATTAATTTCTATTTATAAGTTTTCTATTTTATATATAAAAAAACCACTATGAATTTATAGGTTCCAATTAAC
This sequence comes from Excoecaria agallocha, assembly GCA_037975025.1. NCBI lineage: Eukaryota > Viridiplantae > Streptophyta > Magnoliopsida > Malpighiales > Euphorbiaceae > Excoecaria > Excoecaria agallocha. The sequence goes on from JBBPFJ010000170.1 coordinate 315,113, forward strand.
TCTCGGCTAAATATTTTTTTTTTCCAAAATTTTTGCTTTTTATAATTTTTTTTTATTTCAAGTTCACAGTAAATTGTGGTTTCGTTCCATAATTAAAAAGAAAATAAATAAATATTTTTTTAGGAAATGATTGACTGAAATTAAAGTTAAATTTAAAAATTAATTGTGTGATTTACTAATTTAGCCATCAAATTATAATTTTAAAATCTTCATCCTATAAACCAATAAACACCCTCGGAGATCAGCCCAACACGCGAACTTTTTAACTTTTTCTACCCTCTGGATTTGACCTAGTTGTTGATTTGGACTGTTCTTGGCCCATGGTCCTGATCCAGATCAGCCGCCATTTTGCAAGCAAACATCTGCCTTCCTGTATCCTACGTGGACTTGTCAGGATCCTACGTAAATTCTTGTTCTTACACAGTCAGGGGTCAGCAGTCAATCATATAAGGCAGCAAGATAAGTTATATTCACGTGTGAATTACATTACGTAAAGATAAAATAATACATCTGACTCATCTGGACACCGTTTGATTAAATTTAAATATTCTCTAATTTTGATCCAACAGTGTACATCGGTACTCACCATGTTCACTGGTACATCGAACCATGCCCCAAAATTAGAGTTGGATTTTTTTTTTTTACTAGTTGCGAATTTTATTTGACTTCTAAATCTGATAGTTGAGTTCGATTTGGTAAAGTTCACATCAAAATTACACCTTTTTACGTGCAATGAGATAAGCAGCAATATGTAATTAAGTATAGTTGCAAATTAAACCCAGCATGATACTTGTAATTCAATTTATATAAATAATTATTTATTATTATTTAACAGTCTAAGGCTTCAAGTGGAATATTTCGTCGGATATCTTACTACTCACTCTATTATCTTTTATGTATTATTTTAGAGTAAAATTTATATTTTATTTATTTAAAAATTTAAATTTTATTTATTTATTACTTTTAAATTTTAAATATAATTTAATTTATTTTTTTAATTTAATTTTTTTTCTAAAAAAATTATAATAAAACAGATTTGATAATTTAATTTGAATCACATAATTTAATACTAAATTTAAGTTTGTTTATTATTTTTAATTTTAGTGAAAATAACAAAAATGACAAATAAAAAAGTGAAAAGAGTATTAAAAATAATTTTAATAGCATTTGTAGTTGATGAGACCGTATAATCAAGTTTTTTTTAAATTAACGGGTCCATAATTAGTCAGATTTATGATGGTTTACTTAAAAAAATTGAATACAATTTTCATTTGACAACAGATTATTAATTTCATTTACAAAGAAAAATACAAATTAAGTCTGGATGTAAAAAATACCGTCACCACCCACTACTCAATACCCCAAAATTATCCATCCAATTAGGCTAATATCATAATTTCTTCACCGCAGCAATTACTCAATAACTAAGTTATGATATGATATATTAAAGTTTTTTCTCAATTATATTAACTAAATTATGATATATTAACCAAATTATATATGGTAAATGCATGTAATGGAAGATCATTTGTTGTTTAAACGGTTAAAATATTTTAATTTTTATAAAAATATTTTCTTAAGTGGTAATAAGAAACTTCTAAGTCATAATTTGATATATTTTTATTGATTAATTTCTTTATTTTATTGTGACATATTCAAACGGATGAAGTCTGAAAAGGATGACAAAAGGTGGAACATGGGTAGGCCTAAGGCACCATAAAGAGTGAAGTAATCACTTAGCTAATCACTTAATTCAACTTCCGACAATTGGGTGGAAGTTGAATGCACATAAGTACAGCAAATGGTATCAGAGGAAGAAAATAAACCAGACGATTAAATCAATCATTTATTTTAATAATCAATTAATTAGCTAAATACTACTTTTTATCGAATATGTGCTGATCTTGCCCCGTAGTGACAAGATTTAGTTCTATAAAAATATATTTTTAAAATAGACTATAAACCGCTACCTTGCTAAGCATTTAAAAGTTGCCATGCTTTCCTTATTATTATTTTGGATAGCTCAAGCATGGCCCTATCCATTGGGAATGGCCACCTAAGAACTTTCGTTTTCAGCTACATACATCTCTTCGATCTGTCCGTTATTTAGATCAATAATTAAACTGCAATAGTTAATCACGGATTAGTATAATTAATTAACAACAATACATATTTTAAAGGTAAAAATATTAGGATTAATGACTTAAAAGAAGAATTTGAGTCCAATAGAATTCTCCCATCTTCCGATAGGCCTGAATGCCATCAGCCTGGCCATCCTTACTGCCCAAGTCATTCGATAACATCACTCAACAAACTTCCTCTCAGTTAAGTCATCTCTACCTTAAACTTCTCCTTATTTCACGTGCTTAACCTACCTTAACCCTCTAACTCATCACTCCTTTTATTTTTTTAATTATTTTTATAAAGGCTTGAGTTTCTTGAATTATTACAATGCCTTGAAAAATATAAAAAATATTATGTTAATTACGTGTACAGTATGCTTGGATCCACACTATAAGTTTCTAAAAATAAAATAAAATAAAATAAAAGGGTTGAGGCGTAAGAGCCACTAGAATTGTCAAGAGTACGGGTGTTCCAATTGTGAGTAAAGGGTTACGTGCAGAACGCTGCATAAGCATACTCCACGTGGCAGTTAATCAGAGATTCCTAGCAAATATACGGCTTGATTGTGGTTATTATCCGATAGATATCGGTTACCTTTAGCATGTGAAAGCAGCCAAAAGATTTGCCACGTGTCTGACTTTGATAAGAACAACGCGTTGCGTGCCGTATGTCCGGACCGTTACGCGTCGGTGTAGATCCAGCAGTCCTCTCTTCACTTCTTACACTCTACTAGCTAACTGTATTTCCTTTTCCCATCAATACCCCTTACTCACTCTCTTATTATTATTATTTTTTTTTTTTGCAGTATTATTCTTTTTTGAAATTACTTAAGTAGGACGAATTCGTTTTTATTTTTTTATATATATCATTATAAAAACTAAATTCATAATTAATTACAACTTACAAGATAAAAAAAAACAGTATTTATAATCCGAATTATATTTAGAAAGTAATTTTAACCTTAGAATTTTGGAAAGTAATGAATTTTTCATGTACCAATATTAATATGATATACTTTACTGAATAGTTAATTCCTTAAACTATGATTTTTTAACTCTTTCATAAACCTCCAAGTCCAATTCTCATCATAATTGATTTTTAAAAAAAATAAAAAATGGCAAAAAAGTAATTTGAAAATTTGGCACCAAGGGGAAGTGGCTTGCATTTTCTAGAAAACAACGGAAGTTAATCATCGGACGACTGTTCACACGTGGCATACAATGAGGAGGTTCCTAAGCCAGCTTAGTTGTCTGTCCATCTTTTTTTATAAATAACCAACAAACAATAAACTACCAAAATCCCGAACCAGGCGAAGTTCGAAACGGTAAAACATCAGTAACTAAAATATGGGTAAACCGCCATTCCCCCACGCAACAGTATACGCGCGTGGCGTGCGTGAAACTTCAAGTTGGTCAAAGCTAAAAAATGATTGAGAACTAACTCGGAAGCAGTGTGTATTTGTTACTTCCACACAAAGTTTGGCTTAAGTTTATGCGTGTAAGAATATAGACCATTATGACAATATTATTATTCAATTTATGTTGAGATTCTTAAAATAATTTCTAATTCTTTATACACGGATGTGCTAGTTCAAATTTCGTTAGTTTAGTCTGAATTCTGCTAGAAAAATATAAATGAGCTATTATTGATGATGGTATGAATATTTTTATAATAAAAAAATTAAGATAGGTATGATGTATACAATAAATTCGTACAATATTTATATTTTTAAATGAAATCATGTAAAATGATTATAGATTAAATGTTACATGAATTTGGTTAAAATTGATTTTGATGTAAATTTATCGTGAAAAATACACAAGAGAAAGCCCTAATAATTTTCTATAAATAATTATAGAAATAGAGCTTTTGAGTACCTGAGTTTTACTAATGGATTCAAACTTGTTATAAAGGATAAACAGTCACGTTATTGTTTACCGTAGGAAGAATTAGAACCATTTCTTGTAGTAGAGGGAGGGTGAAGTCTTAATTTGCAAATTGAAAAGGAGAATTACCATAGAATTTAACTATATAAAGATTCTAATAATTTGTTTAAAGTTAGGCGTTAATTTTTATCACTTAGCAACGGAAAAATAGCAACGGAAACGATTCCGTTGCTAAATTAGCAACGGAAAGACAATTCCGTTGCTATTTAGCAACGGAAAAAAATTTCCGTTGCTAAAATTGGTTAAATTTTTTAGATTTAGCAACGGAAAAATTTTTGGTTATTTTCCGTTGCTAAAAGTGGAGGGAATTTTTGGCGCTGAAAATAGCAACGAAAATTAGCAACGGAATCACTATTCCGTTGCTAATTAAGGCGCCAATAGATGGCGGAAAAAAATTAGAACGAAAAATAGCAACGGAATATAAATTTGGTTGCTATTTAGCAACGGAATAATATTTCCGTTGCTAAAATAGCAACGGAATAATATTTCCGTTGCTAAATTTTGTGGCAAAATATGGGAAAAATTTTTTTAACAAAATTTAGCAACGGAATATAAATTCCGTTGCTATTTTAGCAACGAAATTCCGTTGCTATTTCGGCTGCTACTTTATAATTTACCCTTGTAACATCTATATTATTTTTTAATCTATATTATTTTTTTTAACAAAATTTAGCAACGGAATATAAATTCCGTTGCTATTTCGGCTGCTACTTTATAATTTACCCTTATAACATCTATATTATTTTTTAATCTATATTATTTTTTTAACAAAATTTAGCAACGGAATATAAATTCCGTTGCTATTTTAGCAACGGAATCTAAATTCCGTTGCTATTTTAGCAACGGAATCTAAATTCCGTTGCTATTTCGGCTGCTACTTTATAATTTACCCTTATAACATCTATATTATTTTTTTGTATTTTTTTCTCAAAATATGGTATTATTAGTTTAAACAGCTACGTTAAAACAAATATTAAAATAGTATAAATTTAATAATAACTATAAAAATAGACTATTAATTAAATCTTCTCAACCATCTAAATAGTATAAACATAATAGCATCTCTAAAAATATACCCCTGCTCAGGTCTTTTGGAAGTCATCACCCATATTTAGTAGTATAAAATACTTTCAAATTTGAAGTTTTGTAATATAATTGCTCCTAATTTATCAATTATCGATTAAAAACCTATAAGAAATATTGCCAATTCGATTGATAATAATATATAAATTTAAATAAAAATGAAATTTATACAATTTCATGATCTAAAAACTATCCGGATTACAAAAATATAAGAAATTTATACTCTTGGGTTATAAGCCAATTGCAATAAGTTTTCCAATTGAATCCAAAATTCTCAAGGTCTAAGTTTTCCTTCCAAGATTATGAAAGGAAATTTAACGTTGTTTAATTAAATCCTTGTAAAAAAATGGAAGATTTATTGTAAGAAAAAAAAAATAGAGGAGTATATTGGGGAGAGAAAGAAATGTGAAATAAATTGGGGACTACTTAATTATAAGAGTTATATATGTATTTTTATATATTTTTTATATAAGAAACCAAAGACTTAAACTGGGTGGGGGTTTAAAAAGTTAAGTGTGTGTGTGTGGTTAGAAAAGAATAAAAAAAGAGGAGAGAGGAGAGTGAGAGCTGATCGGGAACGGGAAGAAGAAGGGAGGTGTTGGCACTGCCGTCCAGCCACCGCCGCGTGCGACGTCGGCGAGGAGACTCGGATTGCCACCGCCACTGTCCTCCGGTCGCTTTTGCTGGTGCCGTCTTCCTTTGGTGGCTTGATTCCTTCCGATTCCCCCATCACCACCATAGCTTCCTCCCCCTTCTTTCCGGTGACCTCAACGGCGATCGAGGAGACTGATGGCACCGGTGGGATCCCGAGGTTGAGACGATACCTCCGGTGTCCTTCGCTTCTCCTCTCTCACCGACAGCAAGTAGATCGAAGAGAGGGATTGCCGGCGGTTTAAGGTAGATCCCGACCAAATGGGGCAATTTTGGGGCGCGTGAATACCACCAGGTGGCTGCCGGTGATTCCAGCTACAAATGGACGGCGTTAGTGCATCTCCGACGACCGTTCCGGCGAAGCTCCGATCACCGGTCCGGTCAGCACAGTGTTGGGTAGATTGGGTGAAAAATGCAAAAATTTGAGACTGAATGGTATGTGACTACCACATTTGCTTCCAATTAATTTATTTAATTAAAAATCGAAATCTTTGATTAGAAATTTTAAATTTGCTTAAATTTAAGTGACTTGTTTAGGTGTGATTCTAATTGCACTGTATATTGTGTTTAAAATTGTTAGTCCTTTCAGGTTGGTTTTCTGTTGTTCACATACTTCTATTTGTTTGGGAGAATGATGTTTGGGAGAATGATTCTAAGTGTACCGGCTTATTATAGTCCTTGTTGTTCAAGTGATGATAATGATTATATGTTCCTTATAAACTTTCCTGGTCTCATCACTTTTATAGGTTTTTTGATGTTGGAATGGCTGAACAGCATGCAGTTACATTTTCTGCTGGCTTATCTTGTGGGGGACTTGTGGGGGACTGAAGCCATTTTGCATAATTCCTTCGGCCTTTCTACAGAGAGCATATGACCAGGTTCCATCTATTATTAATATTTGTGTGCTAGCATGTTTTGGGGTGTAATGTAAACAAGCATGCCTTCTCACAGACACTATGGCATGGTAATAAATTGCTAAATGAAATTGATAACAAATGTTTTGCTGTTTCTTCAAGCAATGAATAGGTATGGTGTTTTTCCAAGTATTAGTTGTCCGTGTTTCTTGTCTGTTTGATGATTAGATGTTTAAACTCCTTTTTAGTTTTCCCAAATCTCACAAACTCAAACGGAAATATGAAATAATAAGTGGATTAATATTATAAAAGTAATCCTAATACACCTATTTTTTTATATCTTACAATTATAATTTTGATCCACATAATTCGTTTGAATTCAAACTTTTTCAATGGATTTTTAATTTTTCAATTAAGCCATGCCTTGATTCAACTATTACAGCCTTAATTACAATTGTTGAATGTGACTTGCTATTTTTATTTTGGCTGAAAGTATTCACCTCCTGAAATTTGATAAAAATAATAATTAATTCTTTAATATTTATTTTGATGCAATGTTCCAATAAAATTTACAAATTGAAATAATATCATCCTTTAGGAAAAAAATTTAGGCATGGTGTGCGTGACATGGCAGTTGCAGCAGCAAGGGACAGTTCCAGACGGCTTCAGGTAAACAACAATAATTTAGTGACGGAATAGCGACGAAAATTCCGTCGCAATTTTTTTTATAATTTTTGCTGAATTTAGCAACGGAAACTTCATTCGGTTGCTATAAATAGCAACGGAAACTGATTTTGGTTGCTAAATATAGCAACGGAAATTCTAATTCCGTTGGTAAAAATAGCAACGGATATTTATTTCGGTTGCTAAATATAGCAACGGAAATTTATTTCGGTTGCTAAAAATACCAACCGCCAAAATTGCAACCGAATTTTCCGTTGCTATTTTCGGTTGCTAATTTTGATTACCAACGGAAATTCAACAAATTCGGTTGCTAATTTCCGTTGCTATTTGATGATTTTCTTGTAGTGTATAAAATAGAATTTCATATTCAATGATTAAAAAAAAGTAATATATTATCATATAATACATTTATTACAATATATTTTTAGGGGTGGGTGTAAATTTATTATTTTTTCTTTGCAAAATAACATAATTGCAATTTTTTTTTTGTGAATTGTAACATAAAGAAATACGTTGTATCGGCATATTTAAAATATTGTAATAACTTAAAACAGTAAGCGGGGATATAACACATGTAAAACTGTTGCTATAGAAAATTTACAGATTTTTAATATATTCTTCAATAGTTTTCCATCACTGCTATTATTTATATTTGTGATAGTGACACGGACTTATAATTGTGATGAATATGCCTTCACAATGATTTAAGTAATTTTAAAGCAAATTGTAAATTTATAATTATTAAACTCAACTCTCCACACCAATAAATAAATTTTATATGATACTAAAATGTAATTAATCATTCTGCTCAAAGTAAAGGAAAAAACATGCCCAAGCAAATAAAAATAATATATTAAACAAGTACCATGTTGAAATACCCAGTAATTATGAAGTAAATAGATTTTGCATATTTTTAAATCATTTTTAATTAATCATATATATTAAATTATGTTGTCATTTCTACAAAACAAAAACAAAAATTCAAAACCTTTATGACGAGACTGGTATCTTTTTCTTTTGACTCCACTGAGAAAAGAAAATAAAATAAAATATAGGCATTCCAATTTTTATTCCATTTTATTCCCCATGAATCATAACAAAACAGTAAAAAAAAAAGAGTGGAATTTAACTATATATACATTCTAATAATAACATATATCATATACGATTTTATTATTTTCTTAAACAATCTCATGACAAAATTCCAATACTGAATACGGATATTCCACTGGAATAAATTACTTATTTTTTCTTTTATTATGTATGAGGTATAGGATCAATCTATATTTGAATTTTCTAAGAGTTCAAAAAAATTAGTTATTCTATAAAACTATTAATTCCCTGAAAAATAAGTAAGCTATTAAATGGAATAATCTTGGAAGATATTAGATATCCCAAAGATTAGGTAAACTAAAGCAGATGATTATGTAATAATAACAACATAATCTATACAATATCAAATGTGCAAGTCGTGATTGTTTACCCAATAAATGAAGCCGTGCACCACACGCCCTAAATACCTTCCCCACTCGCCTAAAAGGAACTACGCTTTGCTTCTTCCTCCTTTCTTGCCCATTTAGTCATTTACTATTTTATTTAATTTTTTGTTTGGTTAAAAAGGCAGGCGTACCATTGTTTAATTTGACTTGGAATTAGTCATCTTTTTAGCTCTCTCTCCCTCCCTCTCTCTCTCTCTCTCTCTCTCTCTCTCTAGTTGACCGACTTCACTCCTCTTCACCAACTCTCCCCCACTCCACCCCCGACCCTATATATTAACCCCCTCCCCACTCTACACTTCTCCATCTCTCTCTTTCTCTCTTTACAATTCAAGAAACTCACTCAAGAATTCAAGAATTCCCCACTCCACTACTTATTTCTTTCTTCTAATATACATATCAGGATCAAGAAGCTCTTTCTTCCTTTCTTGGGTTTATATCAAGAATTGTAGTATGGCTCTTGAGGCTCTAAATTCCCCCACCGCACCTGCTCCTTTCAGCTATGAAGATACATGGACCAAGAGGAAACGTTCGAAAAGGCCTCGCGGTGAATCTCCTCCTACAGAGGAAGAGTATCTTGCTCTCTGCCTCATCATGCTTGCTCGTGGCGGAGGAAACAAAGATTCCCCGTCTTTATCTCCGCCGCCCCCACCACAGCCGCCGGCTTTGAATCTTTCTTACAAGTGCACGGTTTGCAATAAAGCTTTCCCATCTTATCAAGCACTTGGTGGCCATAAAGCCAGCCACAAAAAAGGATCCTCCGAGGCTTCCGCCGACCACCCTTCAACCTCCGCTCCCACCGCTCCCACCACCACCAGTGGCGCCACCGCCTCCACCGGTAAGACTCACCAGTGTTCTATCTGTCACAAGTCTTTCCCGACTGGTCAAGCCTTAGGCGGTCACAAGCGCCGACACTATGAAGGTCCAGGCGGCGGAAACAAAAACAATAGCAGCAGTGCTGTAACCTCCTCGGAAGGCGGCATCAGCCACAGTCAAAGTCAAAGCCGCGGTGGCGGTTTCGATTTTGACCTTAACTTACCGGCGTTGCCTGAATTTTGGTCAGGCAGTGAAGAGGGTGAAGGTCCAAGAATTATCCGTAAAGATATATATAAAGATCAAGAAGTGGAAAGTCCTTTGCCTGGAAAGAAACCAAGATTATCTTTTCTAAAGCAAGAAACTGAACTGCAAGTTTAATTTTTTTTTGCAAAATAGAGATAATCTTCAGATTAGGTTAAACAAATTATGATTTATAATTTTTTTGTATTTTCTTGATTGGGGTTTGTTAGTTTTTTCAGTTGTGTACAGGAATCTTTAATTTCTTGTGAACTCTTCTTTTCTTCCTTCAGATTGGTGATTTATTCATTCAATTAATTTGTTCTTATCTCCTAATAATAATAATTTATTTAGACGATATTTAATATTTATGTTCTTGGATACGTATGGATCTTCTCCTTGAAGACGAGACTTTAATTTTGTTAATTTTATTTAATTTAATTGTTTATGATCATCCATGAAGTCTCAAGCACGCTTTCTTTCCGGAATTGGATAAAATTACTTACAATTTTTACCTGTGCCTTTCTTGTGGAATTCTTTAAATTACCGTTAATTCAAGTAAGAACATAATTATGCGTTTCTTCTTACGTACGTAAGTGCATTATATAGTTGACAAACAACAAAATCACAAATTAATTAGTAAGAATTAATTAAGTTAATAATTTTGTTTTATTTCAGCTGCACTGATCTTATTTTCTAAATGATTGATATTAGAAATTAATTTCGAATTTCATATAACAACCAACGAAGAGGCCTTGCCCACGTCATATTTGTACTCTTTTTTTTTTTTTTTGGACTTTTTCATTAATGAGAATCCGCAACAAGTAAAGGTAACAAAAATTCTGGTGGATAATCCTCCCAGGCATGAACATCGGCCCTAAAATTCGAAACTTTAGTTAATTTATGAGTTACTGAATTTATTGATCTTTTAATAATGGTGAATTAAAAATTTGTTTCATATTTATAGTATATAAAAGGATGAATTGTTAACTCCACTCTCTCAAAACAAGAAAAAAAAAAACATTTACTGGTCAATTATTATGTTAGAAGTATGAAGATTGCGAAAATGGAAAGAAAACATGAAATTTGGCATAGGCAATGCAATGCAAGTCAAGTCTATATTATTATTTATTTTGGGTTACAGTCAAGTCTATATTATTAATACGATGTAGGAGATGGGGCAATGGCAATGAAATAAAAGTCATAGCCGCGTGAACAGCGCGAGTACAGCAGAGAGGGTAGTGGATTTCCAACCCATGTTTGAGTAAATACTAATTAGGTTTTGGAATTTAAGAAGAGAGTAACCTCCCATGTGGTTGTGGTTTTGCCCTTTATTGCACATGTTCCCTTCATAATCATCCCAACTCATTTCGTGCCTTACAACACTTCTTTTTTTTTTTTTCACACCTATTATCATAATTATTCAACCCCTTAATTTAATCAATTTATGTTTTCATTTTAAATTGAGCTAATAAGTGATGATAGTGACAAATTTAAGTTTTATGGAATGAAGAATCACGTATATTTCAAACGATTAAAAATTTGACTATTTTTTGTATTGATCAAAATTTGAAGTTTATCTCCTTTTGTCTCCGTATACCAATAATTTGTTGGTATTTGAAAATATACTTTTACAATCAACTTGATATTCAAAGTGGAACGTGCAAAGGAAGTGCTGGAGGAAGCCAGAAAATCACAATCCTAGTATAAAATAAATAAATAACTTTTTTCATATGATCAATTAAAAAAAAAAAAGAAGAAGAAGAAGAAGAAGAACACGTAGACGAAGAATCTAAGACATGTGCTCAACTTTATGGTTTACAGAAAAAACAATTTAGCCTCATCGTTTACTTTTTCTAGTTTGATGCTACGCGGTGATGTATGAAGCTATATTACAACAAATCAAATCATTCATCCATCAACGTTACATAATTTTCTATTATTCTATTCCTACCCAACTTGCTTTTCTCTATTTTCATCTTCTGCTATGCATTTAACTCACTAATAAATTAATCAATTGTAACAGAAATTCAATGGATGATCGAATTAAAATGTTTAAGGACTGAAGATATGGGAATTTTCACAAATTTTATAATAATTATCTTTATGACACATGTTAAAAGATAAATAAATAAAAAAAATATTGTCGTAACAAGGAATTTACTTTGCTTAAGAATTAAGAATTCAATTATTCAATGGGAGCATTGGATTACTATCTTGAATTAATTAGGTTCTGTCCAAATCCAGTGTTTGCAGCTCTCAGGATTTTTGTATTCTTACCGGCCGTTTGGTCCCAAGGGAAATTGCTCGGAATTGTCGCATTGACTTGTACGGCACCGTTATTTCGGATATTCCGTTTTTTAGACTGTGCAGAATTGTAAGGAGGTGAAATTAACAAGGGGTAGAGAGGATCGAAAACAATATGCCCTTTCTTAAAAAGCATCATTGTCTGCAATAATGAATTGGAAATTATAAAAACGTTGAAAATTCAATTCAATTATTATTGTTCTTTTAAATGTGTGTAAAATAATAAATTCAGTTTAATTTGTATTAACATATCGCTTTCGTTAAAAAAATTAGTAATTTTATTAATTTCATATTGCACGGATTCATTTTTATATTATTAATAAAAATTTAATTTGTATTAATGGCATATATAAAATGTGCTCTAATTTTCGTATATATTGGTAAGTACTTATATAGACATAGCTGTCTGTTTTTGATTGGTTGCTGATATAAATTACCATACGTTAACAATTAATTGATTTGTAATCTATTTATACAATTAGAGTGGAGTTCTTACATTTATTTTTTATTTTTCGGTAAAAAATACTAGAAAAAATTATAATTAACTTATTTTACCTTGGCAATTTTTTTTTTTGTTAGTTGGGAATAATTTGAATAATTTTATGTGAAATCAACCGGCAAAGTGGTTATATATTAAAATGGGGATACTTAGTTGCTACTTAATAAAAAAAACTTGTTGCTTAATTAATATATAGAAAACAGCAGCAGTTTCTGAAAGGCAACTTAAATTAAAAATAGATCAACAGCCATCGCAGTTTACAATTTCTTGAATCATCAAGATTTTTACATGATGGTCCAAGTGGTTCGTTATATATACGCTCATTTGTTGCTTCATTCCATCTTGGTAGGCTAATATTAGAAAGCTACCCCTAAATAAATTAAATACACTTTGGTGGAATTATGTCGGCTCATAAATAAATTGGACTGTAGTTTAAACGGTCATTGCTAAATATAAATAAATAAATAAAGGATTTAAAGAAAAATATTTTTGAGCATTTGGGCCACA
>JBBPFJ010000171.1:0-73336 GCA_037975025.1 Excoecaria agallocha
GCATATAAAAATTAATAAAATTTAAAATGGTTTATCTATGAGAGAGAGGTTGGTAACTAAAGTAGCTGATTGGACAGTCGTTTTACCTGTAAGTGGAGAGCTAGCAGCTAAAAGGCCGGCTGGAGGATTAAACTTGCAAGAGAGAGTGTCCGGTCGGACCCGGGCTTTAGTAACTTCGGAGAAAGAGTATTTAGAAGGAGAGAAAAAGTCTCAGGAATTCAATCCCTTGAGCCATTGTACTTTAGGTTATTTATAGGAGTTATTTGGAAGGGTACTTGAGTACCTTGGGTGATAATAACTGGCAATCAGAGTGGGTGAGCGGTGATGTGACAGGAAGTAGATGAAAAGTATGGGTGTTAGCCTGTATCAGTGGGCTGATAGGACGGGATGTCCCATCAATCCGATCGGACACCTCGATTTTCTGTGTTATCTTCCAGCTCACGCTTTGCCCTTTTGCTAGTGGACTTGGGCCGTCCCCAATGTTACTGGGCTCTAATAATTGGGCCTACAAGAATGTATTTTTTGTAGTTATCACTTGTCCCCCCAACAAGTCCGACCGGGCGAAGTGCTATTCGGTTATCTTGGCGGGATTTTTGAATTTTCGGGGAGTACCCAATTTGAGGAGTTACACCCGTTGATTTCGGATAACCTTTGCGTGTTTAATGCCTGCGCATACGCCAAGGTGACGCTTCGATTTCCGTTGCGCATTGAACACTGGCTCTGGCATCGAGGGCGATGCTTCGCTCTCTGTTATGCATTTTATTGATTGGAGACATGTGGTGATTATTCAGCAAAGAGGTGATTGGAGAATTCTAGCAGCTTGGATCCTATAAATAGATAGCTTTGGGGAGATTTTGTTTTATTTTTCAGCTATTCTTGGCAAAAGTAGAAAATTCTTATCATGCTTTTTCAGCAAGATTAACTAAATAATTCTTCCTCTGTAGTATCCCCTGCCTCTTCGTCCTTTTTTTTATCGAAGATGGCTTCAAGTGACACAGAGTTTATAGATTGGTGTTTTCTTGAGGCTTATGAGAACCATGGGATCGCGGCTCGCTCTTCAAGACTCGAAGAGGAAAAGGTGGTTGAAGTCCCTTTACAACATGATCTTCCTGCAAAGATATCTACAATGGTTCGCCTAAATTCCATGGCGAAGAATGAGGGAACGCTTGAAAGTGAGAATAGTGAGCCAATGAGAATAGTGAGCCAATCACTCCCCATTTGCAGGCATGGTTGCAGTGGTGCGCTTTAATTTTATATTATGATATTGGCCAGATTCTGTGCATCTCCCTTTACTTTATCGCCAGTTAGCCAATTGGCACCAATGTGAGAAAAGTCATCATCATCAAGGCTGTTAGCATGTCCAATTTTGCTCGATATTAGCCTAAAAAATTACACTGTTGTTAGATGATCACTTCGGACTAATCGGGCTTCGGCGAAGTTTCTGAAACATAGTTTCTCTCTCTTTTTTTTGTAAGAACCCTTAATATGTGAAAGTCGAGTTATCTTCCGATTACATCTTTGTACAGCAATTCTCATTTTAAGCGACATTTTTCATGAAAATAACTGATGAGAAAAAATATCATCGACAATATATAAAGATCCCATGTCGAGAATGCGTAAATTTGATTAATGGAGAATACTTCCTGAATTTAAATGTGTTTTTCGAGCATCCTAGTGCCCAACCATCTTGAGTCGGTGATCGTTTGATCCGATCGGAGTTTAAAATATAGGCCTTCCATTCAAGCGAAAGTCATGTCTTAGATTTATCACGTCAAACGCAATGGGCGACTTGTCAATTTTTAATTTAACCGAAATACCATCCGATTGGTCGTTCGTTGAAGAATCATACATGGCAAATGACGTTTTGGCCTTTATATGGCTTTAAGGATTTGGCGACTCGCACCCTTAGACCGAAATAAACATCGACCCTAACAGGAGAACTTATCTTGCGAGCAAGTGGGTTCCAACTTTCATATTTTCAATTACCTCAGGTCGTAGCAAAATTTTGACAATACGAGCCGATCGGTCAGAACCCGTGGTTGCTTTATGGAGATTGTTTTTTCAGGAGATATTGTAGTCGATTATAGGTGATGGATTGCTCTCCATCCGATCGGTACGAGATCTTGTTTCATATTATTAACACTAGGAGGTCCGATCGGATTTGAATTACTCATCGATCGGGATAAACAACCTGCAAACAAAAATAAGGTCTAAAAATAAATAAACGAAATGTACCTTTTTTCCAGAGATGAAGAAAGAATAAGGAACATACTCTTTATCGAATGTTGATCATTACATGATTATACTTGATGGATTGTTTGCTCACTGATCGGTAGGAGATCTTATTTCGTATTTTCGATGGTGGTGGATCCAATCGGGGAGGAGGATTCGATTGGGCTCTGTATATATTGTCCGCTTTGGGCCGAAGCCCTCACGATTTTGTTTCTGGGGTGCTGCCCCAAAAGGCCTATACAGGGATAAGGTGTCTATGGCCTATGTGGGATAGGAGATAACGTGTGTTATCAATACTCAGTAATTCTCAGGCATTTCTATTATTACCATTTCTAGGAACGTCTGGCCCTACGAGGGTTCCGAGCTTATAAAGACTCTGGAGACTTTGTAGGGGGTTTTCTTAATTTGACGTGAGTCTCTCGATTTTGGCAGTTTCCTGTACCTACACCTGTCTTTTTGGCAGAAATTTTCAAATTGACTTGAATTCGATAAGTCGCGCCTGTTCATATTAATTGTTATGTATTTATTATCGATACGCATGTCGAGGGCAACGCATCAGAACCATCATGATGGTTTGGAGACGCGTGGCGATTATTCGACTTTTGAGGCATTTGGAGAGTTCTAGAAGTTTTTTGTAGTTATAAATAGGCAATTTTTATACGAATTCTCCATGATTCTTAACAGAACTCAGCCAAATTCTCTTTGTGCCCCGAAGATTTGAAGAGTTCAGAATTTCTCACAAGGATATCAAATTATCCAAGTAAGTGGACAACTTCTACCTTTTAATTTTCTTCATCTTTTACATTACTCATTATTCCCCCCGATATTCCTCCCCTTCCATATAAAATGGTTTCGAGCTGTGGTCATTCTTCAATCAGGAGTTTTTGGAGCTCAAAAAGATTATAAGATCCTAACTCATCCTGCAGAATTTACATAGGAGAGGATGACGAAGATAATGAGCAATTTATTGGCCATCCAAGAAGTGGGGTGTGGCGGTGAGACTTCCCCTTAACGTCTTTGAAATTGCAATTCTCAAGTGTTATAAAATTGCTCTTGGGCTTCTAAATGGTCGGAGATCAATGCTCTGCTCACAACCTAATCATAAAAGAAGTCATTTGTTGTATTATCTTCCCATAAGGCGTTGTATTATAATCCGACCAGTACTCTGATTGTCTTTATGGAGATCAATGTTGAAAGCATGGGGAACCGTATAAGTCTAACAATCTTTTTGGCATTTTGATTGGATCCTTAGACTCTGACGCCGACATTGACGCAGATCATGAATGTCAAAGCTAAATACGTATTGAACATTATACATTGCATGTTTATGAAGTCTACATTAACTGGAGGGAGTACTTATCTTTTTTATTTTTCGACGTAGTGGCAGATGCGATGGCTAAGGGAGACGATATTGTTAAACGGCTGGTCGATCGAGCTAAGGCAAAAATGGAAGCAGATCGTGCAGCTAGGGAGGAGAGGAAATCGAAGAAGAGGAGACTTGTGTCCTCTTTAGGAGCGCCGACTTCCATTCCTTTTGCTAACACTCCCACTACTACTTCTGGTGATGTTGTAACTTTTGTTGTCTGCCCTTCTCAGACCCCTGTGAGGTCCTCTTCCGATCGGCCATTGCCCGAGGATCATTTTCATACTTGTTTGCTTAGAGATACAACTGACTCTGGGAAGGAGCGAATAGCTCAGGATCGGGAAAAATCAGTCTAAGCAAATATGGCTACAATGGACGAAGATGCCCAAAGGAGAATCGAGGAGGCGGCTAGAAAGAAAATTGACAACCTGGTAGCCGCAGTACACACAAGGGTTACCGCCAGAGATAAGGGGGGTGCCCAAAGTGTGATTGCCAAAATTGCCGAAGGTCGGACCTCAACACTAGGAGAGGTTTTGAAGAGTCTATTTGGTGATGACTGGTCCATTGACAATAAAGACGTAGCAAACTATTTATGCCGGGGTATGCTTCAAGAGGATGATTTTAAGGCAATGGGATATCCTGACATACTGGCTCAAGAATGCAGCCTTTTTCAACGGCAAAGCCTAGAGGTATTATTTCAAAATATTCATTCCTAAACAAGCATTCGTCTTGCAGTCTGCTATCCTCTTAATTTTCCAACCTGTCTCCTCTTACTAATTTTCAGTTAATAAAAAGGGACTTGCGTCTGCATGGCGTGGTTGATCTTTGTAAAAAAAATGGAAAGATTCCGATCGGGCCAGGGAGGAGGCAGAGGCCAAATACGATTTGACGAGAAAGGAGTCTCTTTTTGCCCGAACGGAAGTTGAAAAGCTGAAAGAGGAGTCCGCTTATTTTTCTCAGGGTCTGAAGGCTCGGCAAAAAGAGGTGGACCACCTAAAAGACGATGTAGCCCGTCTTTCTGCTGAATGTTCTCAGGCTAAGTTTGAGCGTGATGTTCTACACGGGGAGCGAGATTCATTGCAGGCAGCCCTAGAAAAGGAGATGGTGCAGAGAGGGAAGCTTAAAGAAGGGCTTTCTGCCTGAAAGGGAGATACTATAGATCAACCAAGAGATGTTCGGAGAAATTGGTTGTCATAGTTAATTTAGAAGGCCGGCGAGTGTAATATCAAGACTGATTTTAGCTAGATGAATGATTCAGGTATTTCACCCGACCCTCTTTTTAGCCACAACAATTACAGAATCCCTCAAGAATCTGCATCTTTTCGATCAAACACTGATACTGAGATAGGTTCTGGTGTCATAACTTTCCTTCGGACAGAGAATACCTCTGGGGAAATAGCAGAATGTTCCCAATATCTCTCTAAAGCTGTTGTAGGGCCCTTTAAGTGTAGAAATAGTAAATGTAGAAGCATAGCTTTTGCTATAACGATTTTGTCCCCACTTTATGAGAATTATTCATATATAATAGTGGAGCTTTGTCTCAGTCATGTCTGTAGACTGCAATTCTTATTTCAATAAATATTCACCATAAGATCAGCCAAGGAGAAAATATTAAATTAACTGGGGAGAATCGTGTGAGCCATTCATGGAGAATGTATGAACTAATGAACAATACTCCCTGAACTTCAAATTGCTTTTTCAAGCATAGAGATATACGATTCTATCGACAGTTGCTTGGTACGGTCGAATGTACAAAGCGAACCATTTGGTCAATAATTGTGACTCGAATTTGTTGCATTAGGCGCAACGGATGATGTTTCATTGTTTTGATCAGATATTTGTTTGAGGGAGTTGGCTAACTCAATTATCAACTTTCGCATCTTAGATTCAGAATAGACATTGAATCTAGCGAATTTTAGTGTCAGAGTTGAATAGGTGTAAGTGCCCTTCATAGCTCGAGCTATTAGGGTCTAGAAAATTTTATTCGATCGGAATTAAGATGGCGATGCCGATCGTCAAGACTGGCTTCGAATCTGGTGACTAGGCCAATGGAGATCAAATTGAGGCGTCCTGCAACTTGAATTTTAGAATAATGTTAGATCTGAAAGATGAATTTTATGATAAGGAAAGCTTTCTTATTTCATGCTCGGGATGGACATCGAGCCTAGCAACGGAGTTATGACTGCTCAGGGGGGGTTTATAGGCGTCATAGCCTTCTTTCCTAATCTCTTTAGACCTCTTCATGGGCTTTTAACGAGCCGGTCTAATGCTTAATTTTATTTTGGGTGTTATCACTTTAACTTTAGTCTCCCTTCATGCAAATCGATCTTTGAGATCGAAGACTCGATAATTTTAGGAGTTACCCGCTTATGAAGAGTCACTCGCTTTATAATTTTTATCCTGAAAATAATTTTTACAATTTTATTGTGCAAATAACTTTATAAATATTACTAACCTGCTTTGCGGTTGCTTGTGCTGTCTGAGAGATTTTCAGAGTTGCCGTTGGCGACAAGTAAGAATTTCTCGAGGCATTTTTATGCCTTTTTAATCCGATTCGTTCTTGACGGTGGCGACCATAATATCGATCCGCTCTTGGAGGTGGCGCTAATAATCATTCGATCCACTCCTGGGGATGGATGTCCTTCTAATCCGCTCTTGGCGGTGGAGTAAATAATTGTCCAATCCGCTCCTGGGGATGGACGTTCTTCTTATCCGCTCTTGGCGGTGGTGTTGACATCCGATCCACTCCTGAGGATGGATGTTCTTCTAATTCGCTCTTGGCAGTGGAGTAAATAATAGTCCGATCCGCTCCTAAGGATGGACGTTTTTCTAATTCGCTCTTGGCGGTGGCGTTGACATTCGATCCACTCCTGGGGATGGATGTTCTTCTAATTTGCTTTTGGCGGTGGAGTTGACATTCGATCCGCTCCTGGGGGTGGATGTTCTTCTAATCCGCTCTTGGCGGTGGAGTTAATAATCATCCGATCGGGGTGAGGTTTATGAGCTTTCAAGGCCTTTATCTCCAACTCCCGACGGCAAAATGATTTGATCCGAAAACCCAATTTGCTGGAGAATTAATAAGTTTACTCAAATGATAAGTATTAAATTTGGGAGTTTTGGACACGTACCTTTTTTTTTGTTATTTTACTTATTTTGTGTGCGTCGCGATGTTGGGATATTCAATAGCTTTTTGCTTGTTACAATCCTTTTTTTTTAACTGCTGTCACTTGAGAATATATCTTTAAATGACAAAACAAGTAATATTAAGACAAGCTGGTGTTCCAGCACTCATTATAGGAGGATGAGAAAATATTCAAATTTAGTACAGATGCCTTTTAAAAACTAAAATGATAATAATTGCACCTGATTTTTTGTTGTCCGCTGATCTCTTCGCGGGATAGCTCATGACTTTTGTCGTGGCCTCCACTGCTTCTCCTCCTGCTTGGCCGTTTTGAGTCGATTGGTTTTTTCATGTTTTCTCTTAGCACTCCGTAGCGTTTGGAGAGAGTCGGCATTGAGGGGGGTAGAATTCCCAGCCGGTCGGCTATTGCAGCAATCGGGTTTATTATGCTCGTCCTCATTTTCCCTTTTCGAAATTCTCGAGAAGACCGACCTTTTTAGTTTCCCTTCTGTTCAATCAGAAGTAGGGGTTCTATTGAATGGTCGACCATCTAAATATCGTAGTTTATCCATGATGTTAGTTTTTTCGATTTTGTTGGATCTGAGAGCGTCATCTAACTGGACGCGTCGCTTGATCCTCTATTAGGTCGGGAAAACTACTTGGCGGACTTGCTGTCAGCGATTCGACAAATGGGTGGTCCGTGATGCCTTTTGCTAGAGCATTTGATGCCAATTCCACGCTTAAATCCCCTATTTTTGACATTGCAGCTTGAAAGCGAACAATGTAATCTCTGAGACTTTCATTAGTTCTTTGGTAGAGGTTGCGCAGGTCATTGACCGACTTTGACGCCCGTGTTCGAGCATGGAATCGCGTCATGAACAATTCCTTGAGTTGTTTGAAGGAGGCGATTGATGCATCAGGGAGTCTAAGGAACCATTTCAAAGCATCCCCTCCTAAGGTAGTTGGAAAAACTCTATACGCGATCCTTTCATCGAAGGTATAGACCTGCACCTTTGTCAAAAATTTTGCAAGATGAATGGCAGGGTCTATTTTACCTGTATATTTGTCCATCGCTACATCTCTCCATCTGGGAGGCAGCTCGGACTCCATGATTTCCCTGCAAAAAGGGGAGGTGCCACCGCAAGCATTTTCCTCAGACATCCCTCTCATTGGCTCTGTCAGTCCAAACATTTCAAGCTTTTGTTTAAACCATTCATCCTCACTACTCATCGCCGCAGGGGTGAACTCTTCTTTTGTCCTTTGGAAGCAAGCGTAACTGGGCGCACATCCTCCCTGCTCACTAAAAGATGAGGCGTACAATCTACTGGGGATATGAGAAGCATCTCTGCTCGAAAACATCATTTCCTTTCTCTTATCGTACTTGTTCGTGATTTTTATGCCTGTGTTTCTCCCGTCATAAGCACTTGGCTCTCTCAGGGTAATCCTCCTACTCCTTCTTCTTTCGAAGTCTTCGACCATCAAATCCATTTCTTGATCACCTTCGAAAGTTTTGGATATTCTTCCCGTTTCCAGGGCTTGGACCACGCTCTCAGCGAGGTGATCAAGTACGGCACGCATGTCCCCTACGGTAATAGGGGCGTTATCCTGTTGCCGTGCAATCGTATCATCGAGATTTGGGAAGGGGTCACCTCCAACTGGTGATCTGAAAAATCTCTCTCTTAGCCTTGAAGGTTCGGATCTGTCCTGGTTGTTGCGATTACGTGCTCCATGAGCCGCATGTTCATAAGATCTTGAATCTGCCATGTCTCTCAATGAGAGCATCAAATGATAAAACCTAAAATGGTTTATCTATGAGAGAGGGGTCAGTAACTAAAGTAGTTGATTAGACAGTCGTTTTGCCTGTAAGTGGAGAGCTGGCAGCTAAAAGACCGGCAAGAGAATTAAACCTATAAGAGGGAGTACCCGATCGGACCCGGAAGTTAGCACTCCAAAGCTTAAATTAGTAATTTCAGAGAGAGTATTTAGAAGGAGAGAAAAAGTCTCAAGAATTTAATTCCTTGAGCCATCGTACTTTAGGCTATTTATAGGAGTTATTTGGAAGGGTACTTGAGTACCTTGGGGGGTGATAACTGGCAATCAGAGTAGGTGAGCGGTGATGTGATAGGAAGTAGATGGAAAGTATGGGCGCTGGCCTGCGTCAGTGGGCTGATAGGACGGGCTGTCCCACAATCCGATCGGACACCTCGCTTCCCTGTGTTATCTTCCAGCTCACGCTTTGCCCTTTTGCTAGTGGACTTGGGCCGTCCCCAATGATACTGGGCTGTGATAATTGGGCCTACAAGAATGTATTTTCTGTAGTTATCAAAAATTGTTAAGAATTATTGCATATGTGTTCACAACTTAGCTTGTAATATTAAAGGTGCCACAAAAATTCCTAATCCATTTTTCAATATTAATTATATATAATTTTGATGGAAAATATTTGGTTATATTGATCTCAATCCAATTAATGAAACCTTTATTTTTTAAATTAATTCAAGTTTATCTTGTGAATTCTTTCCTCCATTTCCTTATATATATATATATATAATGTAAAAGACATTTACCGCAGGTAATTATTTGTTTTATTCAAAATTAAAGAAGGTGCGAAATTTCCCTTCAAATTTGACTTTTATCATATATAAGCATAAGTTAATTTATGCGGGTGTTTGAGTAAAAAAGTTTAAGAAAATTATACTACTTGTTTTGTGCATAACAGTTACTCCAAATCTATTTGCATACGAAAAAAAAAAGCAAATAATAATAATAATAATAATAATAATAATAATAATAAAGATGGATGAGAATTTAGATTGCTTTCGAATTCGAGCACATATACTGTGTATTGAAAAAAAATAATAATGCTTAGCTTTATGTATTGGGCCTCTATAGTATCGACGAGGAAGAAGTTCATAACGCTCACTCCAACTCCTTTTTATTTTTTATGTTTTTTAAAAAGCGAGATTAGTTATGAATATTTCTTATTTTTGAGCTTTTATTCCATTTTTTTATATATACCATATTACTTTTCTTTTTTGTAATCCATTATCTAGAAAATACTTCTGTTTTTGTGTTTAATATCATTATATGTATATATACACACACACCCTTTTTCAATTTTTTTCAAAAAAGAAAAAAAAATTCTTACACTTTTAAAATATTTTCTCATTTAAATTTTTATTTTTTTAACCAAACATTTAAAATTTTCCTATATCTATAATCAAAATAAACTATTATCTGTCAACAATCTTTGTAACTTACAAATTATCTTAAAATATTAAACTAAACAAGTCCTAAGCAAATTCCAATTTTAAATTATTGGAAAGTTCTATTTCTATAAATTAGAAAATTAAATGCCACAATAATTGTGGTTAATATTTTTCTTCAATTTATTCTACAGTTTTAGTTAGTAAAATTTTTTTTAGTTTTTATGCTATGTCATGTCATCCAATGCTTGAATTTGCTTACACTTGACTGATAATGATAACTCTCACCCGTCCCTTTAACTGGACAATTTGCCAACTTCTTAATTAAGATAGCCATAGACTTAATTAGTGTCCAATCAATACTAACTAAACATAATTATTGCCTTTGAAAATGGTGTATTCCTTTTCCTCCTTTTAAATGCTTTTTTAACTGTTAATTGCCATTCCAATCAATAGTTATGCAATGTATGTAACCCTAAAATTGGGTTTAACTAAGACCTCGTGCAAATCAAGATTTTTGATTTTATATACGTATCGATAATTATACGTAGTTTAAATAATTCGATAATTATACGTAATTTAAATAATTAAAAGTCTGATTACTCTTTAAATTGATCAAAATTCGAATTTCACTCGTTTATATATTGAAATTTGAGAGTACTATAAACAAGGTGTTGTATTTAAATATCTCAAATTTCAATTTCTTGTAAATTTTGAAAGATTATCTCTTTATCTCTCATTAAATTTAATTATGAAAAAAAATAATAATTAAAACAGGTAGGGCTTCTAAATGTTGATGGATATTATGATAGCTTGCTTGGATTGTTTGACAAGGGTGTAGAAGAGGGGTTCATAAAACCTTGTGCTAGGAATATTGTCATCTCTGCAAATAATGCTCCTGATCTAATCCAAAGAATGGAGGTATATTTTTATTTTAGTTTTGTTCGGTTTGAGTTTTTCTTTTTCTTTTTATTTTTTAAAAAACATCTCTTTAAGATAAGAATGAATTTTGGCTGATTATTTTTGGGTTTATTTGTTTTGATTATTTGAATCCTTATTCAGTTTTAGTTAGCAAAATCTGTAAGTTTTAGTTAACAATTTAATTAACAATTGAAAAACTCAAAAAATTGATTTTTTTGTTCTTTGCTAAATTTTAATTTTGTCTTTTCGATTCGATTATAATCGAAAACCGATCAATGCCAACCCATAAAAATGATTTGGTGCATGCATACCAGCACACACATGCATGCAAAACTGAGAAAATGTAAAAAATATATAGTTTTTATGAAACGGTCGAGTACGCGTGTATACCCATACTTGCACGTACCAAATGAATACTCTTTTAGAAGAAAAACAAATAAAAATATGAAGTATTATATGCATATGAAAATTTCTTACATTAATTATTTCTCTTGTGAATGTGCGTTTTTGGTAGGATTATGTACCTGTACATGATCAAGTGGCACCAAGTGAAAGCTGGATAATAGAAGAAACCAATCAAAATTCATAGCTTTGTTCAAGGGTTGTGATATTGTGAAGGGACTTGAAGAGGATATTTGATTCTTTGCATTTGTTTGGTAGCCCAAAGATGGGGCAAATGCACAAACTAATAGCTGCATTGAATAGGGTACTAATGCTGCTTATGGAAGCAAATTCTATTGACAGTCTGTATGCCAACTCTGCCTGCAGGTATGTGATGTTTGATGACAGAATAAATTCCTGAAATAACTTTTTAAATCTTCTCAAACAAAATTAAATGAAATCCAAGGCAGCTCCATTTTTGCAGGATAGGCCATTGATACACATTTACACAGGCTTCAAAACAACTACAAGACAGAAAGAATGACAAATAAATGTGTTAATAATAGACCGAATTCGATCGGTTTGGTTAAAAATTTACATCATTTTAGGAAGCAAATCAAACCACACTTTTAAAGAGAAGCAAACCTAACTAACTAAAATATATTCTGTTAGTTCAGTTCAATCGATTTTGTTAGTTATTTTTTACTCGGTTCTATCGATTTTAAAATTATGAAAATTGAACCGATCAAACTTAACTTCATATTGAGAATGAATCAATTGAACCTAAAACCAAAAATGTCCAGAGTTCGGTTCGGTTATGCACAGGTTTGGCTATGCAGAGTCCTATGCGCTAACAAACAAGTGCTGCAAAATCTTCCATGTTCAGAAGTTGTCTCTTTAGAATGCATCTACAGCACTAACAACAATAATTACTGTCAATTCAACTCTCCTGAGAAAAGATATATTTTACATGCAGAAACATACAAAAGCTTATAAAGACTGCAATTAGTCCACTCCTTCGTGACTATATACCTGCAAAATTGCCAAATTTTGGCAAATCTTGATAAAATTAACTAACAAATTGTTGCAATGTACATATTTGGATTTGTCCCAAGCAGCAGGAGCACAAGGAATAAGTATTCACTTTAAATACAGATCAAGAAAAATAACTAAGCAGTGGCAGATATAGTTTAGTTTTCATCTAGCATAGAGAGCCAAGAGTGTGTCACAGATACGAGGATTAAGAGGTTAAGTGAATGAGTTCAAATTTATATTACAGATATAGTGTCTTGTAATCAATTGGAATCCACAAATCATCAATAGAATAAAAGAACAATAAAATACAAAAACTAGCCAAAAATGATCTCAAAGGTATAAATATAATATTGTAACCAAATCAAGAGAACAAGTGGTGGGCATCAATTTATCAAAAATAAGAAGTGGCATCAGACCTGCTCAGCATGTATTGATCCCATCCTTGCAGTCACTTGTCAAATTATAAAACGTCTCCACGCGTGTCTTTGCCCTGTAAAGTACTTCAGTGTCCACTGCAACTCTCATATAACCATCAAATGCAACTGGCCGTCCATTATTAAGAAGCATTGTCTTATTGTACCAATCGCTTGTGTTTCCCCACAATTCTTTGTAATCATCAAGCAAATGAACCTTAAAGTGAGATCTCAATTTGTCAAAGTAATTGTAGAATGGCTCATTGGTTGCAACATACAGATTCCTCCAAGGCTGAATCATTCCTTGAAGCTTTGTGACAAGAGCATCAGGTGATGTATCAGCATCTAGATGAGGCCAGAGCTCCTTGTTCTGTGCTTTCTCTCCTCGAACCACATGAACTGCATCAAAATCCCAGTCCATTCGCCCACTAATATCTGTAACTATATTCATCAATCTCTTTGATTTCCAGAGTGCATGCCATGGCCTTTGAATGTACTTTGCAGCTTCTCCCTCACACACCCTGTACCAGTAATTCTCTGGCTCTGGTGCATCAAACTGCCTCCATATAATTGTGCTCTTATCTTTCTTCAGTTGCTTTGGCTTCAACTTATGGGTGACAACCTTCTTAACTGGCACTTTCTTCTTATGGGACCGATCCCATTTCTTCCAATCTCTCAAAAACTCACTCTCCTCCACAATTGGTGCCACTTCCTTAAGATGCTCAAAATCAAAATAATACCGGAAATCTTTCCCTTCCTCATCCTTACCACTTGGATTGTAGCTTCCCGACAAGCATACACTCAAATCCAACACAAAGGTTCTATTCAGATACATAGCCTCCCCTAATCCACACAAGAAACTCCACATATAATGATTCATTCCCTTACAATAATCCCCTCCTCTGGAATAATACAAGTACCTCCCTTTCCTAAAATTCATCTGTGATCCCAAGGTTGGGATTGTATCATTTATCTCCTCATCACGAAACGAGGGTGCAAGTTTTGGACTTTTTCCACCACCCTTAGTAACATGAACTCGACTCCTTTGCCTCCGAGCATTAGGTCCCGAATGCCAACCGTTGGCATGCACAATCTTATAAGTACAATTCTCTCCAACTACAAACTTAAACCTCCTAAAATCTCTATACTTTCTCCACGATTTCTCTTTCTTGTTTCTAAACCTCCATCCTACATCACACTCATCTGGCTTTGACCCATTAACAGGAGTTTGATAATCAAAGAAGCCAATTGACTTAAACCACTTAAAATTAAATTTCTCAACTGCAATAAGAACCCTAGGGTCTGAGCAATTCACCAACTGCACACCCTCACAACCAGAAGATTGAAGGGTCATGTTAGTGACCTTCTCCTCAGTTTTTTCAATCACCTGCTCAGTGATTGGTTCAACAGCTAAGGCAGGTGGAACTGCAGGTGCTGACACAGTTTGCAAATCCTCACCAGTTTTGAGGATCGAATTGTCAGTTTTAAATGTAGCATTTTCACTTTGAGTAAAGAGCTTAGTAAGGGCAGGGGCTGATTCCAGCCATGGATCTGGAGGTTGGTAAGTGATTGCAATAACTGTAAATATCAAAACTGAGAAAACAAATACAGAGAAACACAGATTGCTTATTAACTTGATAAGATTTTGCCCTATAGGCTCAGTTGATGGATTTGCCTCTTTCATGGGTTCTTCTATTCAATCTTACAAAACCCAAATTTTGAAATCTAACCAGATCTTGAAATCAATCCAGAGGCACAACAAAATCCTAACCCAAGTTTACTTATGCCATATTGAATCAAGGGTTCTCTTCACTTATTCAAAACCAAACACTAAAATCTTGAAATTGGGTCGAGAAATTGAAGTAATGAATGGAAAAAAGGAAAGAGATAGAATTAGAATAAACTTACTAGAAATTGAAATGAAGCTTAAATTGCTGAGATCTAACGGAAAGGAGCAAAATTTGAATACAATGCTTTGGGTAGAAGAGAAGCAAAAAGAAAAGAAAATATAAGGAATTTGTCTGAACTGAATTGAGAGTGAGTTGTCACCAGCATTACTATGTTGTATTAAATAAAACCTGATATTTGTAATATTAGGTGCCACGTCATATTCACTAATTTCTAGGATTAATTGCCAAAAATTTCCGATTTTGTTTTTGGCAAAGATAAATTTCCAAAATTTGATGCCAATAACATTTGAGTTTTTTTTTTCTTTTTATCGTTAAAACTAGGCTTAATATAAAATAAATACCCTTGCAGTTGTTTAAAAAAAATCATATCTAATTAAATCTCAAATATTTTTAATTTGCCACCTAAAAAACGATAAATATAACAATTAGGCTTAATACATAAATAAAATATAGTAATTTATTGAGCAATTATATATATTAATCTTCAAAATGTACTATAATGCTCCAGACGTTGACTCTAGTCCAATAAAATGCAGTTAATTTTGAAACGGGAATTGCTCTTAATTTCAATAAAGAGTTAATTACAAATTAAGGCTCACACTATAAGATACTTTATAATTTTAGACTCCATTTTTAAAAACTTGCAAAAAAAGATTTCAACTGTATAGTACCTTATAATTTTGGTATTTCGTCGTTATTAAAAAAAAATTACCGAATAACAACATAATACCAAAATTACAACCAAAATTATAAGATGAGATATATTTTTTGCAAAATTTAAAGATAAAGTCCAAAATTATAAAACACCTTACTGTTAAGGCTTTTTTTTAACTAACCCTTAAATAAAATAGAACTAAAATGCCCTTTGAGTTAACCGCCACCAACTCTAAGTCAGTAATGCCAATGTGACAATACATATATTATATTATCAGCATATCAGTATTACATGTATTTTTTTAATTTAAAATAAAATTAGTAGTATTTTAGTACTTTAAAAAATTGTTAGGACCGTTTAATCATTTCGAGTAGAAGTTAGGAAAATTACATGCCAACTAAAATAATAAAGGCATTTTTTGTTTCTAAAAAAATTATTTGAGAATTTTTGATTTTTTTTAAATTAAATAAATGTCTTACATAAAAAATATTTTATTTATCTGTTTAAAGTAATTGACTTGTTACTAATCGTAAGCCCCTCTTGATTCAAAGGCTTTATGGTTGGATAAACTTGACCAATTTCATTTCTCATAAAAGTGTCTCGTATTTTATAATATTATCAGATACTTCAAAACTTAATTTTATTGCATACCTGATTATTATGCCTAAACGGCCATTAATCACAATTTCAACACCTCCTCTGCAATTGTTGGAAGCTTCGTCAACAATTATTTCTCAAGAAATTTTCTTAGATTCTTTAAATTTCTTCTCTCCTACAAATTTTGCTACGAAATTTTCGAGAGCTTGTGCTTTAATCTCATTTCTAGGTTTGTACCTTACATCAAAAGGCTGTAATTTGATTGCCTATTCCACCATCTTTCCTTCCAAATTTGACATTTAGTGGATTTTCCTGAGCAACAGATCAAACAAAACAACAATTGTATGTGCTTCAAATCCTTCCCCTTCTTTCTTTTTAAAAATTCTTCCTCATAAGATGAGTCATCTACAATCATATTTATGATTGTGATATATGATATCAGGCCTGCTATTGGTTAAATATAAGAAACTTCCAATCAAATTTCGATAATTATGTGCATCAATTGTAACACTCCAAAATTTGTATCAAACATACATGGTACATTCTGAAGTGTAAAAAAAATTAACTCTAGGATAATTTTTGGGATAATTATAGTAGACTAATACAGTAAAATTTAAAAGTGCATAAGTATTCAACTTGCACAATATCAGGAAAATTTGAGGATGGGTAACCTAGTGTGCAATATGATTTAACTCTAGAATAAGAAAATAAGTATTAAACAGAGTTCAGTGGTACATTTTGAGATAAAATTAAGCTTAAATAGGCTCTTAAAACAGACAGTAAAAATTTTACTCAGTACTGTAGAAATGATTGACTGAAAGTATGACTAGGTTCAGAAATATTCTACGGACCTCCAAAAAATTTTCAGTTTGAATAGATATACTAGAGATAGTCTAAATTAGTTTCTGAAATTGAAAAATAATTTCTTCGATGATTTTCAATTTTCAGATTTTTGACTGGCTGATTTTTCCTCCAAAACTGGAATTATACCAAAACGATATCGAAATAGAATATCAAGTTCAATTTGTTTATATGCAGATTTGGGTAGTACTCTCTCTGTTCTTTTTTATCTGTCACTTTTGAGTAAAATCCAAATTCTATTTATCTGTCACTTTTAAATTTTCAATGTAATTGAATTTGTTTTTTCAATTTATTTATTTTTCAATAAAGTTAGAACCAATTATATTTGATAATTTAGTTTCAATTACGTAATTTAATACTAAATTTAAGTCTATTTATTATTTTTTAATTCTAGTGAAAATAACAAAAGTGATTGATAAAAAAAACGGATGGAGCATAATTTATAAATTATTATGCTGCCCAAAATTGGTACTAAATAAATAGTAACTTTAATTGAATAGATAGTGAAATTGCGATAAAAAGTAAGTTGACCATTAATGAACAAATAAATGTGGCATCTACAATTAGAAATTGAGAATTTGAACTTAAGAATTAATGGTGCAACCTAGTCATTAACTAACAAAATTAAAGGATAATTAACATGAGTGCTGCTGGATTTGACACACAAATTTGATTCACTTGAACTTTTTTGAAGTCCAATCTAGCTAAAATATCCATCAATTCTTGAGTATCAAACCCTTAGTGCTTGCTTTAGTCTATATAAGGCCTTCTTGAACCGATAAACCTTATTTTCTTACCCTTTCATTTCATAACTTGTTGGTTGTTCCACGGAAACTTCCTCATCCAAAACACCATGTAAGAATGTAGTTTTGGCATTAAATTGGTAGACACACCATTTAAGACGAGCAGCAATAGATAAAATTGTGCGAACCGCATCAAATCTAGTTACACGTGCAAAAGTATCTTCAAAATCAATACCTACCCGCTTCATGTAGCCTCGTGCCACCATTCATGCCTTTTATTTTTGTATTGAGCTATCTGGTCTACATTTGAGCTTGTAAATTCACTTTAATCCAACTTTCTCTTTATCATTTGGTAAGTTAACAAGCTCCCAAGTGTCATTTTTCTCTAAGGCTTTGATTTCTTCATCCATTGCTGCACACCACTCCTCGATTTGCACAACATCTTTAAAGCAGGTCGGTTCCTTAACTGCAGTAAATTGACATCTTTATGTTTGTTCATAAATCTCCTTTAAAGGATGCCACTTCTTCGATGGAGTTGATGAGCAGCTAGAACTCTGAGCTGAAGTTGAAGTTATGGAGTTGTTGGAATTTGGTGAAGTTAATGGAGAAAATAGACATATTGGAGTTGAAGGTGGTGAAGGAGAAATATGATCACCATCAGAAGTTTCATCAACTGGAAATTTAACATTGAAATCTTGAATAATTGCTGAATTTTCAAGCTCATTAGCCCAATTCCATGCACCTTTCTCATCTAATAGAACATCACCACTAACAATATGTAATGACCTCAACACCGGGTTAGCCGTGAACAGTACTTTCCGATGGTGAATAGTACTTTTTGGGTCCGAAAAGACACCTGAAAGTCAAAAATATTTTTATTGGACCATTGAAAAGTATTGGTCATGGTGAGTCCGGAGTTGAAATTTGAAGTGAAATTGAGACTAAATAGGCTTCCAAAGGTCAAAAATTCAAAAAATGTAGCGAGTCAATTTCTCTGGTAGGAAAGGTGACTTGATTTTGCGTAAATAATTAAAAATAATAAACGAACTCCAAAAAATTGCCAAATTTTGCATGCCTACATGAATTTTTGTGTATTTTAGTGATGCGAATGAAATTTTTCGGTGACACCGGCAGTTATCGAATCGGACCGATAACGAACTCCGATTGAGCCAAAAATTTGCGTGCTAGCTATTTTTGATTTGATAAGAGTGATGAAATTATTTTTGGAGTGATTTGATGGCTAGAAAAGAGAGAAATTTGATTGGGTCTTTAGGGGCCTAAATTGGGCCTTTTTAGTTAATTGGGCAAAGCCCAACATTTTGGCCCAATTTTGGGCCCATTGGAGAGATATTTAAAGGCCAAAAATCTGGAGAAAACTCCAGAACTCAGCTCTTCTTCTTCCTTTCTCTCCTTGGCCGAATTCCCTTCTATCTTTTCTCTCTCTCTCTTGCTTCATAACCACTCAATATCTCTCTTAAATTCCAACTTAGGAATTGTAGTTCCATCCCTCTAATACACTAAAATAGCTTCACTTGATTGATTTGGACAAAGAAAGTGAAGAAATCAAGGAAAGAAAGAAAGAAAGAAAGAGGGGTAAGTTGGAGCTTGAGAATTTTAATATTTTAAATTGATTTCTTAGTGATTTTCCATAGTTTTTTGGGTGTAGATTATGATTGTGAGGTTGGTTTTTGCATTTGAGAACAAGAAAATGAAGAAATCTAAGCTTAAATGGGCTGCCCTATGTAGGTGAACAAGTGGAGGGGAGTTTTTCCAAGAACAAAGGCAAGATAAAGGAATCTTAGACTCCCTAATTCAAGATAAATTTGTAAGTGACTAATTAATCTTTACATTTTCTAAGTTTATGAATTTTTCCTAATTATGTAATTAGGGTAAAAATGTCTAAAGTTGTTAATTGATGTAAATATGTTAGGGTAATTGTAATTAAGTTAGAGAATTGATGAATAGAAGATGAAAATGAAAAAAGGAAAATTTTTAAGGTGAAAAAAGAATGGTGGCCGAAATTGTTATTAAGGGAAACTAATGAGAAAAATACAAATAATTAATATATGTTAGCTTAAAATCATAGTAGACATGATAATTAATGTTCTTGAATTTGTAGAGAATATTTAAAATTAATTTGGGAATTTTCAAGATTATTTATAGTGTATGTTTATAGTAAAAGTTATGATTTATAGTAAATTAATTGATTATTTTAATGAAAAATGATAATAAATAATAAATAATGCGTAAATAAATTTTATTGGCATTTATTGAAATTATTGTGATTTTATTTAGAATTTAATGTTAATATGTATATTGAAAATAATTAAATTATTGGTTAATAATCGCATAAAAATGATGAAAATGGTGAATTTATATAAAATTAAATTAAGGTCAATGAAAAGAAATAAAAAGTCAATTATTGAATTTTTCAAACTTAAAAAGAATTAATAAAATAATTATTACTGTGCCTTTAGAGTTAGTATGGCAGTAAAAACTAGTTCTTGATATAGTTGGCTAGCCATAGGAGCACTCTTTACCGCGGTGCAGGTCATGGCGACTTGCTTTGCTATGGGTAGGATCATTGATCTCCATAGTTTAAATGTTAAAGTGAAAAGTGAAAAGTGCAGTGTTCTGAGAATGATTCTTTGGAAATCATTTCTCTTTTTAGTGGGATCCGTGGGGTTCATGTTCCGTGTATCCGATCTGCAATTTTCTGTCGAATCTGTACTAGAGGCATAATGGTAATAAATTGAGAAAGAAATGAAAAGTAAGAAAAGAAAGTGAAAAAGGACCATAATGAAATAAAAAGAAAGATTAGAGGCAAAATGATAATTTTTTCAAAAGTATAAAAAGATTAGTAAAGTAAGTGAGAATTGACTAATTAAGGATAAAACAGTCAGATAATAGTTAAATTACTTAAAAAGTAAATTTTATGGACAGTAAGGACTAAAATGCAATTTTGCTTATAAATGACAAATTAAGTGTAAAGAAATGTAAATTGCTTCATTTAACAATTTAAATATAGTAATTGAGCTTATAATGGCAAAATTATAATTATGTGACTAAATAGAATAATCTTATAGAAAATGTTAAGTTTTTGTTTTGAATGTAATAACTAATTTTATAATTCTGTTTATTTTTACATGTTAATATTTAAGAATAACCATGAAAATGTTAGGAAATGTATCAATTATTAGTCATCACTGAGCATATTGAGTGCTCAGCGTGTAGTTTTACTGTGCGCAGGTAAACAGGAGCAGGAGCAAGAGTTCACATTGCATGATTTCTTTTAGAATGCTCTAGTCGTATTAATTTTGACATGTATATATAACTGCAAATTTTACTCTTGATCATGTAATGTATCAGAAGTTAATTTAATAAGCTGAGTTTGGATTGTGAATGGAATGGATGGAATGAATGAATACCGTTGTTATTATTGATTGTTGTGCCTCTGAGAGACTGTGTGAGTTGTTTGCTTTTCAGGGGACTAGTACAATGTATAGCCGTTATATTGCAAAATTTTTATTAAATGCATAGTATTTTGGACATTTATAGGTCGGAGGCGAAGGGTAGTTTCAATTAAGTAATTGTCAATAAGGTTTTTAAGTTTAGAAGTTAAATTGGAAAAAAAAAATTTTCAGTCTTCGGTAAGCCGGTACAATGTCAGGAGAGATAAGGGTATTACACAATAAGTTTATTAGTTAAGGGATCATTAAGGTAATATCCTTTATTCTCAACACTATACCCAACAAATATACATTTGATACTATTATCATAAAGTTTATGCCTCTTTTGAGAAGGTATAAGTGCATAAGAAATGCAACCAAAGACTTTAAAATGTGATACCTTTGGTTTCCAACCATGCCATGCTTCAAATGGTGTTTGATGGTGTAGTGTTGCAGTTGGACTTCGCTTTCGAATATAGGTTGCTGTGTGGATTGCTTCTACCCATAAATATTTAGGCAGATCTTTTGCCTTTATCAAGCTTTTAGCCATCTCGACAAGACTTCTATTTTTTCTTTATGCCATGCCATTTTGTTGCGGCGTTTAGTTGGTTGTCAATTGCCTCAAGATTTCAAATTCAACACAAAAATTATCAAACTCATTTGAAAGAAATTCACCACCACGATTTTTCCTTAGAATTTTCAAAGAATTCCCACTCTGCTTTTCAACACAGCTCTTAAACTTCTTGAAAATAAGCAAAGCTTTATATTTTTCTTTGCCAAAATAAACCCATGTAAACCTGCTATAGTCATCAACAAACACAATAAAGTAAATGTTATTGTTGAGAGAAGGGATTCTCACTGGTCCACACATGTCTACATGCACAAGTTTCACATGTTTTGATGCCTTTCTTGCTTGCTTTTTAGGAAAAACCTCCCTGTGTTGCTTCCCAAAAACACAGCTTTCACAAATTTCTTCAACTCCCTGAACTTGAGAAATTCCATCAACTAAATTTTGATTAGATAAATATTGCAAGCTTTTAAAATTTAAATGTCCATATACCGATGATGCCACAACCAATTATTGTCTTTAAGAGAAGCTTTGAAAGCGTGCTGGTCAAGATGAAGAGGAAAAATGTTGTTTTTGGCCATTGGCGCTTTAAACAATAGTTTCTCCTTTTTTGAATCTAGAAAAGCAACACAAGACATGTTCTAAAAAGCGAGTATCCCTCTTTTAAAAATTGACCCAACATAGAGAATATCTTTAATGCAATTATTGTGAATTTGCACGTGACCCTTTCCTTGTGCTTTACGAACCACTCCATCTCCCATTTTTACAGTGGTTTGTACTGACTTATCTAGGCTGACAAAAGCATCCATATTTGCTCTCGTGTGATTGCTGCAACCGCTATCCATGAACCAAACATTTGGGGAAGACACTGTTGATGAATAGCAAGCGAGAAACTAATAGACTCTCACTATCATCATTTGCTGCTTGTTCAACAAATTTTGCATGCTTACCAAGCTTCTCCTTCTCATGTTTTTCCTTCAACCTGCAATAATTTTCAATATGGCCTACTTTATTACAATAATAACATTGAAATTTTTGAGCTTCACCAGATTTTTCTCCCTCATTTGAACTCTGTTTATGGTTACTGGATCGTCCACCACCTCTGCCACGTTGCTTCCCTCTATAATCACGACCTCTTTTGATAGAAGTCCTAAAGTTGTTGCTTCTATTGCCCGTCTCTCCTTTAGATAGTTGTGGCTTGGCATAAAAAGCATTCTCTACAGCACCTTGAACATCATAACGCTTCATTCTATCTGCATGAGAATGCAAGGATCCTATAGCAGCTCATTAACTGTCAGCTTACTTGAATCATTCGCTTCTTCAATGGCAGCCACTATATGCTCAAATTTCCTAGGCAAACTCCTTAGTATTTTTTCAATCACCTTTTGTTCAGACACGTCTTCACCATATTTGCGCATTTGGTTCACAGTTTCTATTAGCTTTGTTGAATACTCATTAAGTGTCTCACCTTCTTTCATAAAAGCACTTTCAAAATTTCGGCGAAAACTCTACAACTTGATTATTTGCACCTTTGCAGTACCTTGATAACGCTTTTAAAGCAAATCCCAGATATCTTTGGACTTGGTGGCTGCTTCTCTTTGAGAAAAAATAGTTTCATCTATAGCTTGCTGAATAAAGAAGATCGTTCTAGCATCCTTTTTGCGGCAGTCTTTGAGAACCTCAGTTGAAACTCCCGTTGTACTGTAACCTTGCTCAACAAACTCCCATAAATCTTGAGAGAGTCTTCATTTTGGTGCTCCATGCATCATACCCGCTACCTTTAAAGATAGGAATGGAAGGTATTTGATGGGTTAATACTCACACAATGGGTTAATTCTCACATTGGCCATAGGAACTTTTTTCAGCTTTGATACCAGATGATAAAAAAACAGAACCTGTTTACTGTCACAAGCTTCTCTCTAAGCCAAAAAAAACAGAGAGGTAAACATAAAGAGGAATATTATCAAACAGATTATAGGCACAAAAACATAGAGCTGGAAGATGAATTCTATTGAACAATCGGAACCCAATTAAACAGATAACAAAGATAGCAGAATGCCTATTCTCTAGGCTCACTCAAAACAAACTAACAGATAATTCCTACAAATCAGAAATGCTTTAGACGAAGTAAAACACCATCACAAGACACATAGACATGTAATGCCACTACTTCAAGACACGAAGACACGTAATGCCACTGATAACTTAAACAAATGAAAAATAAGCATACCCAATTTCTGCATTATATTTTAACACTCAGCACAATTCCAAAATTCTTCAGCCCTTGTTCTGCCCATTTTAGTTCTAGTCCTACAGACATACAACAACAATTATACACTAATTAACAGGCCTTATCCACTAAGACAACCCTGGAACTTGGGAAGCATCGTTGAAGTTGCAGCAACAAGAACAAAACAAACTTAGAAAATTTTCATGATTTCAACACATAATAAGATGTATAGTTCTAATAAAATATTTTAGGTTGGGTGTTACAAAGAACGTATGATCTACTTTTGCTTGTGCATGAATATTCTAATAATAAAATGTTCAAACATAGAAAGAATCAATAGAAATCAAACTTTTCTTTGTACAAAAAATAAAAGTAAAAAGCTTACCTAGCACAAAAAGGAGAAGATCTGCAAAGAAATTGAAGAAGCAAAACAAGAACCGATGGTGTAATAAAATCAGTGAAGAGAAAATATGAGAGAAAGAGGATATGTAAGAAAGGTTTGATGAAAGAAAATATTCTGTGATGGTGAAGGGGAAGGAGTGCGGTAATCACGGGGCCAATTCTTTGAGTGTTTTTCTTAGGGCTTCCAAGTCAAAAACTAGTGCTCCCATGTGCTGCTGATCTTTAGACTCCTAATGAAATACTCATATACTGATTTTGTTATTCTTTGTCCCCTTAATCGTCAATTTACTTAGCTGCTGCATGTTAATAGCAAGACAGAACTGTATACTCTTATTATTGAATTGGAGGCCAAATTAAG
The DNA here is from genome assembly GCA_037975025.1 of Excoecaria agallocha. Lineage (NCBI taxonomy): Eukaryota > Viridiplantae > Streptophyta > Magnoliopsida > Malpighiales > Euphorbiaceae > Excoecaria > Excoecaria agallocha. Next base: position 24,446 of record JBBPFJ010000171.1, read on the forward strand.
GTTTGTGATTCTGTAACCTAATTACTCATTGGTAATGTTTTGAACAATCAGAAAGCAAAGAATAGTGGCGAAGCCTCAGTTGAAAAAGCAGAAACCGTGTTTAATTTTATTAGAAAAGATCTTAAACAGGAAACAGATCCCTTATTTAAACATAGCATAGATGCCTCAAATATTCTAAATGCATCAACTACTGTTTCTCGCACAAAAATAGAACAGCGCAGGTTTTACAAAGATAGACCATCCGTCCAGTTAGCAACCATTCTGTAGCATTCTCTTGGCTTGTACTCTGGGGTGAAGTGACCTCCTCCCTATTCAAATATATATCAATTAAATTAAATCAACAAATAATAATAATAAGAGTGTTAGTTCTGCTAGTAATATATAACGATGTGTTGCATGAAGCACATTGTCTAATTAAAATAAATAAATATTTTCATCTGATTTGACCTTACACAATTTAAGACACATTGCTATGTAGTGCACCAAGTAGCTATGGTAACAGTAATAATAGTAGTAAAATGCACTCGTACCTTTACTGTGGAAAATGTTACACTGAAAGCATCACTTTCAAATTTTCTTGTGTATCTGCATAAACATTTAAAGATTTAAGAATAACATTTGAAAATTTAGGAAGGGTATGCATTGAAGGGATGTACATCGCACTGTAATAATATGAGAAAAAAAATAAAAATAGAAACACATACCCTGCAGTTTCATTAACGTCTACAAACCAAGTCCTCCAATTCTCAGTCACAGGCACCCCAAGTGTCTACATCCATTTTTGAATTGAAATGTGTGGAATGTCCATATCATGATCCCCACTGTTATATATATATATATATATATATATATATATATATATATGTTAGTCATAAATTTATATCAATTTATTTTCAACATTAATCCGTTATGCAATTGTGTTAAACACTAATAAAATCAATCGATTGACTAAAACATATTAGCTATTTTGATCAGCTGATTGAAAGGTGTGTTGCATGTGGTGCATGTGCGCACTGCAAACCAAATTATCTTCCATTTGTTTCAGATGGCTAGTTAAAATTAAATTCCCAAATAAATATTAACATTAAGAATGAATAAACATTTAATAATTAATATTAATTTTCATTAAGTACTCTCATATAATTTATTATTCAGAATTAAAAAAAAAATGATAATTACCTGATAATTAAACCCCTGATGTTTGTCTTGGCGAGATCTTGGTGAATAGGGACCAAATCCCTAATATCATCTTTATAATAACTTACTTTGTCCAGTGTTTCATTGTATAGTGCCCATGGAGAAGGTTTTGTTCCCTAATAATAATAATAATAATAATAATAATAACTCCTAGTGCATCTGCTACTCCTTCGTAATCAGCCCAAACATTGCAGACTTCATTATTATATTTCTATACATTTCAAAGTTTTTTTTTTTCTCATGTTGTATTCTAAAATATCATTCATATATATATATATAAGCAAGCAGCATAATTTAACAAAAAAAAAAAAGAAGAAAGAATAACCATTAATAAAAATATATATATTTATTACCCTGCACCAATGTCTTGGAGGATCCTCGGCTTGAGGTTGATTATCAGATTCAGTTGGTAATTTAAGAAGACTTTCAAATGAAGGACTGGCTTCAGGTGCTATTGGTGTTAGCTGTGCGTCACCACCAGAGGCTAGTTCTAATATGTGTGCTGTATTTATGTTGCTGATAAACTGGAAAAAATAATAATAATTAATAATAATCCAAACACTATTTAATTTCCTAAAAACACTATTAATTATAATAATTAGAGTTATATATTTTATATTAATTGTGTATTTCAACCGACCTTTTGAAGTTCCGCCACTTGTGAAGAACATAAATCATTTGAAGGAGTAAGAAATTTTCCTTCGCAGGCTTGCTGAGCAGGCTAAAAACACAGAAAACCAAACAAAATTAGCATTTAATTATCTGATTTATATTAAATATGCATATAATTGGCACAAATTATCTTTATTTTCTTACAATTTTTATCTACCTGTAAATTTTATAAATTATAACACTTCACCTTATATATTCCATCTATGATAAATCCCGTTCTGTGAGCAAATTCGTATCTTAAATTAAAATCATCAGTTAAATTTGTTCTTGGACCAATCAACAAATAACCTTGCTCCAAACCCAAACAATAATATATTGGAGATGAAAATATTATGATTATGAGCATAATAATATAATATTTTTCAAACAAAATTTTTAATTTTAGATTTTTTTTGAAGTTGATTATTAATTAATTAACATTGCTATTCTCTTATTTTTTTTCAAAAGAAAAATAAATACATAATCAAATCATACCGCTAGATTCACTTGTGCCAGCAGTCCTGCTTCATTATCTACATTTTAATCGCATAACAAAAAAAAATAAAATAAGGCTATTTAGGGAGAAATTTGGACTTTCTTTTGCATCTATAATTTTATTTTATTAAAATTTTTTATAACACATTTTTTATTTCTGTATTTATAATTTTATTAATAATAATTTTTAATTAATTTAGTTTACCTTGTTGTAAGTAATCCACAGCAAGTGGAATAAAATTTCCACTAAACCCATCACCAGATAAGTACATGGGATTGGATCGAAAACGCCAATATGTTGCCAACCACTGCACAGAATTTACAAAATTAGGGAATAAATAAATTTCCTTTTTTTTTTTTTAAATGATACTCCAAGCATACACTAAAAATATCATAAATAATTAATTTAACAACTCTATTTTTTTTATTTGTTAGTGACTATTTTTTTTATTTTTAATATTTGAAATTTAGGATACCTTGTGAATAAATTCTTTAAGATCATTTGCAAACTTGAAATTGCCAGTAGCATAACCTTCAGGGGTTTTTGCATAAGAAAATCCAGTCCCAGCAGGTCCATCTATATATAATATATTCATGAACTGCAAAACCATCAAACACAAATTAATTTTTTTTTGCAATTAAAGTATTAATATTAATATTTTTTTTCGTTTTCTTGGCTAAAAAAAAAAAGAAAAAGAAAAAGAAAAGAAAAGACAGAAAGTTAAACGTTAAAAGAGAAATTTTACCTTTGTCCATCTGTATTCGTTGTCGATAAGCTTAGGCAAGGTGCCATCAAATGTGTAGCTCAAATCAAAGCTCAATGGACCTAAAAATAAATAAAATAAAATGTTGTCAACAATGCAATTTATTTTATTTGCTAATTAATAAGGTTTGGCTTATATAAATGAAGGGCATAATTAATAAATCAAGTATAAAATTAGATCTTAATTAAAGGTCTCTACGTTTATTAGCCTTCTTAATCCAAATTAATAGGATTAGTGGATTTTCGGATGGTTATAATTATTTTTTTCTTAATTTATGTGCCAAATCGAAGGGATCTTATTGCAATTATTATATTTTTATTATTGCTTTTTTAAATTTTTGTGTGCCAAATTAAAGGGATCTGATTAAAAATGAGTAAACCATTGAAATAAGGCTTTTCCCAAAGAAAAAATGTAAAATAAACAAGGGATAGTATACAAATTCTAAATTTGTTAAAAATATTAAATTATCTTTTATAAAAATACACGGGACCTTACAAAAAGCGCATAAAACTTTCAACGCTTTTGAGACAAAGATAATTTGATATTTTTAACAAATTTTAAATAGATAATATATTAAAAAAATAATAGTTTAGAGAAATTTATGTATTTACCGAATAAATAATAAATGCATTACCATGAATGTAGAAAAATCCCCATAGGCTAGAGAAACCAGGGCCTCCATCGACCCAAACAAGAAGCGGGTCTTTTGCTGGATCTCTTTCAGACATCACAAAGTAGTAGAATAACTGGTTCACTTGATTATGCACACCTATATACCTTCATTTTCAAACATGATCTATTTCATTAATTCTTTATATATATATATACAAACACACACAAACATATCTATACAATTACAAGTATATTACAAAAAAAAAAAAAAAAACACAATAAATAAATAAATAGGTGTAGTGATGAGTTATGGTATAATATGTGGAGGTAAGTAGCAGAGAGAAAAGACTAACCCAGTTTCTAGGTTGAAGGGAAGGGTACCATTATAGCCAGGTAAAGTATTGGTTACGAAAGGAGGAGTATAAGCTGTGGCTTCGCAAACCAAAATCAACCCAAGAAGAAGAATAACAGCTTGAAGTTTCATCGTGGAACTTCTTAAATAGAAATCTTTTTTTGGTGTGAATAATCTGTTGCGCTTACCTCTCCTTATATACTAATTTCATCTCACTTCCAAACAAATCCACTACAGTTACATGCATGAATTTATTTATGTAAAATCAACCCACTGGTTTCCATATTGCAAAAAGAAAAGAAAAGAAAACAACTCACTGGCTGCACGTACTTCAATGCCACGTTTTAAGGATTTGGGTTGGACTCATCTGCCTAAAACTATAGTTTTATGGTTAAATCTAACACATATATATATATAGTTTTTAATTTCAAATTCAAAAAGAATTGTTAGGTTATATATCACTACAAAAAAAAAACTGCAAATTAGCGACGAAATATTCCTTCGCTAATTACCTGATACCGTCGCTATTAAGCTAATTTTTTCCGTCGCTAATTTATATTCATAATTAGTTGCTGAAATATAATAACATTTAGCGACTACATTTATCTGTCGCTAATGATTATTGTATAAATAACGACAGGTTGCCACTAATAACTCCCATCACTAAATTTGTTGCTAATTATTTGTGAAATTCTTATTTTTACATATTAGCGACAGTTGTTGTTGCGAATCCGTCGCTAAATTATAGCAAAATTTAATTTTTTCAGTATTTATTAATTTTCATCATATACATAATAATGATCACACATATACATACACATATATATTTATTTATTCCAAAACATAATATATTCCAAAATACATATATAAAAGTAATTGAAATAGTATATAATGTTTGATAAAAGTAATTGAAATCATACATAATGTCATTAAACAATCTCTTAAAATAATAAAACAAAATAATAATAATATCCTCCTAAATAACATCAACAATTGTTCCTTCTCCTGCTTCTTATGTTCACTTTCAATCAATTTTCAGACTTTCCTTTGTTGCATAGATGAGCTTGTTTTCCCTCAAATTCACAATCCAGAGTAGAATCTACAGTAGCAATTGACAAAACAACTAAATCTATAAAAAATCATGAATAATATTTCAGTAGATATAATAGAACTCTTTAGCATTTGCAAAATTATGATCGGCACCGAGGGCAACGGTGGCAGAATGGATGCAAGAGCGGTGCCCTCTTCTTTTCCTCATGTTCTTGCTCCACTTTCTCTATTTAGGTCCCTTTTTGGTTCTTTTCTTTTCTTTTTTTAAAGGTTACTTTCGTTTATAAACTTTTGTAGCCACACAAATTCTCTTGGTCCCGAAATTTTCATCTCTTTTTATCTTCTTTTTATTATATATATCCAATAAATATCTCACTCCAAGCTTCTAGAACCTAAAGGTCTTCTTAAATTATTATTATTATCCAATAATAAACTTAAATCTTATTATTATTTTCTTAATAATTATTATACATTTATTTGTTTTAAATCCTTTGTCATTAGTTCTTAAATTTTTGCTTTAAATTCAAATTATAAACTATGCAAACAAATCAATCCTAGAACTAGTATCAAATACTATACACCCATATTAAAAATGCTCTCGCAAGATTTCAAAATTTTGGAACGTTACAATTAAGTTTGAATAAAAATAATTTAATTATAGAACTAGACATTTCAATTATTAAAAACTGAAGTTAATTTAATTAATTAATTCTTATTAAATTAAATAATAAATTAAACTTAAAATTATATACGCATTAAATTGAAATAGTGGAGAGAGGTGAGAGGAGAGAAAATGTTATTTTTATATGTAGGGTTAATTTATGAAATTACTAAAATACTCCTACCAAATTTCATCATTTTATCCTTGTATTCAAGGATAATTTTGTAAATATATATAACTAAAATTTTAATAATTTAAAATTTGCTCAAAATTTTAACAAAATAAAAATTAATTATAAATTTTTCATAATCATTTTAAATTAAATAATAATAAATATTATATTATTATATAAATATAACAAATATATATATATAGTTTTTAATTTAAAATTCAAAAAGAATTGTTAGGTTATATATCACTACCAAAAAAAGTACCGTCGCTAATTACCTGATTCCCGTCGCTAATTGTTTAACTATAACAATTTACTATTAGCGATAAATAATTTCCGTCGCTAAACCGTCGGAAAAGGAGCTATATTTTCCCTCCAAGATGAGCGACTAAAACTTTGGTCGCGAAATTTTCTGGAAGTAATTTGATGAATAAAAAATTATAAAATATAGCGACGGAAAAATTAGTCGCTAAATCTGTCTCAAAACACAGCGTGGTCAATTCCTTTAATAATTAGCGACTGTTCATTGTTTTGTCGCTATTGCGTCGCAAAAATTAGAAAATATCCTCCTCACGACGGAATTGTAAAACAGTCTGGAATCCGTTGCAAAATGTGCGACGAAATAATACCGTTGCTAATTTTAGTCACTAATTGACAGCTTTTTTGCAGTGTATATAGTTATTGCCTCAAAATTATTTACATAGTCCAAAATAGTTTCATTACGTTATTTATTAAACCTTATTATGTCCCTTCAACGATGAATAGGTCATTATATCCAGCATGATTGTGAACTTTCTATCAATGAAAATTCCATTTAATTCTATTTTTTTATTCAGTGCGTCTTCAAGAAATTCAAGAATTAACCGTGATAATATATAGATCCCATAGATCAGGGATTCTTGTTCATATCTTGTCTTTTAACATCTAGGCTCTATCTCATATGAGTATAGCATAACAAGCAGTATCATATCCTTGAAATTTGCACCCTTCGTATTGCCAGTTCGAATCTTCATGATATGGTTTCATTGTGGTGCTTTATTGCTATGATTACACTACTGGGTAAGCTGCTCCTACATTTTCATTATTGAATTGCATATCCAGTATAAAATCTACCAAACATTTATACACTCAATATTATATAACTTTCACATTTGCTGAATGTTTAGTTTATAATTTGAATTGGAAACAAATTGAAAAAAAAATTATATTTTTAATTTATCTCAAAAAAATTAACAATCAATTGGAAAAAGCTTTTAGAATTTTTTTCAATTTTATCTTAACTATTTCATATCTTAATTCGGAAAATATTTCAATTTTATTTTAATTTTTTTTATCTGAATCAGTTTAACAAACGTTAGCTAAGTGTATTTCATTTTTATAGATAATCAATATAAAATACTCAATGCATCCTTTCATGTTCAAAGTCAAATACAAGCGGAAAATGTAAAGCGTTAATTTTGCAGGACTTCGAACCATCCAATATCAAATATTAGTGGACTAGTGACTTTGATATCATGTAAAAAAATGATTTTGAATTTAACTTAATCTCAAAAGTTAAATTGTAAAGCGAAGATTTCTCAAATCTTTATAAGATATATTTTATTTTCATAAGTAATCTATAAGAAATATTTAACAAAAGATAATTCATAAAGTGTATAAAAAACTAAAAAGTTTTAAGTGTTTAAGTGAATTATTGAAGAATAATTCACAAAAGTAATAAAAAAGATAAAGTGAAAAAGAAAGAAAAGAAGTAAAAGAAAGAAAAAGCTATTGAATGGTCAAAAGCACTAAAAAGAGTACGATTGATAAAAATATATTGTATTCAAGTTAGTTTTTGTTAAATGATAAATATTGTTATGTATACCGATGGATAAGTGTCAATAAGTGATGTGAAATGACTATCATTGACATGCAAACTCTATACCAATGACCATCTTTAAGAACTTGAAGGCCTTCCACTTCTCGACGATCAGGTCCTTACAATCCTTAGCAGGATAAGGTGGTTGTGCAGAAGAATCGTCACTTGTTAGATATGGTTCGCATATTGCTTTTGCAGTCTTCAGTTCCATCTAAATTTTGGTTGAAAGCTTTGGCTACTGCAATCTATTTAATTAATCATATTCCTTCTCAACGGTTCAATTTTGATTCTCCTTATTACCACCTATTCCGTATGCACCCTAATTATCATACACTACACACATTTAGTTGTGTTTGTTTTGTTCAATTACCTTCTCACAAGTGTCACAAGCTTACAGCTCAATCAGTTTGGTGTATTTTTATGGGTTATAGTACTACTCACAAGGGGTTTTTATGCTATGATGTTGATGCCAACCGTATGTGTGTTTCTAAAAATGTGATTTTATTTACACATGAGTACTATTTTTAGCAACATGTTTCTTCTTTGAAATCCATTCTTTTTCTTCATTTTGATGGCATCTCTCACCCAATTATGCATTTTAAACCGGGTATTGTCTATCAATGATGACAGGCCCCTCCATCATCATATATTTTTTCCGACCCTGATCCATTGCCATCTCTGGTGGTCACTAAAAGAGGCACTCATGTCCATCATCCTCTAGATAGGTATGGTTTCTCTATTGCTTTATCTCATGCTATAATCCCTATTTTTTATTCTCAGGTAGTTAAACAAGCATGTTGGGTCAAAGCCATACAAGAAGAACTTCAGGCTCTTCGAGAGAATCATATATGGGATCTTGTTCCTTGTCCTATTGGTATTAAGCCCATTGGTTGTAAATGGATATATTCCATTAAGTTGCGATCTAATGGGTCATTTGATATATATAAAGCAAGGTTGGTCACCCTTGGTAATAGGTAAGAGTATGGACTAGAATACGAGGAGGCATTTTCTCCTGTAGCCAAGTTGACGATTGTGCGACTCATTCTTGCTATTGCTGCTTTCAAGGGGTGGTTCTTACAATAAATGGATGTGAAAAATACTTTTTTGCATAGAGATCTTAAGGAAGATGTATACATGACCCTACAATCTGGATTATTTTCTACACCTGTTTAGATGTTTGAAAGTTAAATAAGTCACTCTATGGTAAATATGTTATCTCCCCCCTTTTAGATCGAGGTTTTTTGCCTTTTATATCAAGGAAGAGTTTGAAACCTTTTCCAAATTTGTTCCATAAGAATTTGCCTTGGAAATCCCTAAAAATTTGATCATTTAAATAGATTTTTAACCCATTTTAAAACATGAAAATTCTAGAAACCCCCCCCCCCCCCACAGATGAGCGTTTGTGAGTTAGGAATAACCACAGACAGTCAAAACAAGTCGTGCACCAGAAAATGGGCACGGATAGGTGTCTATCCATGACAGACGGCCGTCTATAATAGAAAAGCTCCATTACCAAAGACTTTTCAAGATTTTTTTCATCCCCTAGAAATGCAAAGTTAAAATCGACAAAAATATTTTAGAAAAAAGTGTGAAAATCATGGACGAGATTCTGAGTTTGCATCTTTCATTCAAAATCTCATCATTAGGTAACTCTGATTTGAGTTGTCTCAAAATTTGGTTTTAACAATGTTGTTGTAAAGTGCGACAATAGACTGGATGTGGATATGATTTGTGGCGAATGCTCTATAAATTCCTCCTACATCTCTCTCATTAATCTCATTAGTCAAACCTCGAGAAACTTTCTAGCTATTTCATTTCACCACATTCACCGAGAAACCAACTTTGCAACGGACTTCCTTTCTCACCTCGCATATGGGTTTCCTCCGGACTATAACATCTTACACTTGAAAACCTCATGGGATGGATAATTAGCTTTGTCATGATTTTTTTGGGATTTTTTATGTTTTTTAGTGTTTTGTTCTAGTGAGCTTTGCTCATCTTCTTTTATAATAATAATAATAATAAACAAACATCTGGACAAATTTAATATATGTGGGATAATCGACGTATATTTAATCTAATAATTTAGATTTATGCGCACCCCATTTTATAACAAATGTAAGCAATAATCTATTTAATTTTGTTAGAAAAGATCTTAAATAGGATACAGATCCCTTATTTAAACATAGCACAGACGCCTCGAATATTCTAAAGGCATTAACTCCTATTTCTTACATAAAATATAACCGCATAAATTTTACAGAGATAGACCGTCCGTCCAATTAGCAACCATGTTGTAACATTCTCTTGGCAAGTACTCTGGGGTGAAGTGACCTCCTCCCTATTCAAATATATATCAATTAAATTAAATCAACAAATAATAATAATAATTAAGAGAATTAATTCGATGTGGACTACGCATCCAACAGTTTGCTGTACAATATGTACCATCCAATTAAAAAATAAAAAATAAATATTTTTATTCTAGTAGACAGTACAAATGGTGTTGCACACACTGTATGCATCATACACTATAATAATAATAATAATAATAATAATAATAATAATAATAAAGTTTATTCATTACCTTTACTGTGGCAAATGTTACACCGAAAATATCACTTTCAAATTTTCTTGTATATCTGCACAAAAATTTAGAGATTTAAGAATTTTTGACAATTGAAAATTTACTGATGATATGGGGAGGAAAATTGTCTATATACTGTACGATGTGCATCGTTAAATCGAAAAAATTAAATTATTGCTTAATATAACTGTTTGCATCGAGTTGGTGTACAACTTCACTACAGTAATACCCTGAAATTTTTATTAAATAAGAGAGTAGAAAAGGAAAAATAATAATAAAAAATAAAAATAGAAGCACATACCCTGCAGTTTCATTAACATCAACAGACCAAGTCCTCCAATTCTCAGTCACAGGCACCCCAAGTGTCCACATCCATTTTTGAATTGAAATGTGTGGAATGTCCATATCATGATCCCCACTGTTAAATATATATATATATATATATATATATATATATATATATATATATATATATATATATATATATATATATATATATATATATATATATATATATATATATATATATATATATATATATTTATGTTAGTTTATATCAATTTATAGCAATTGTGTCACACTACGAATCATCTTTGGTTAGCGGATTGGAAGGTAAGTAGAGCATGGTACACCAGCCATGCATTATACATCAAATTGTCTTCTATTTATTTCAGATAATTGATTAAAAATTAAATTCCCAAATAAATAGTAATATTCAGAAAGAATAAACATTTAATAATTAATAGTACTTTTCATTTAGGTACCTCATAATTAGACCCCTGATGTTTGTCTTAGCAAGCTCTCGGTGAATAGGGACCAAATCCCTAATATCATCTTTATTATAGCTGACTTTGTCCAGTGTTTCATTGTATAGTGCCCATGGAGAAGGTTTTGTTCCCTAATAAAAATAATAACAACAACAACAACAACAACAACAACAACAATAATAATAATAATAATAATAATAATAAAATTAAACAAAAGTTTTGATTTTTGCACATACCGCTAAAACTCCTAAGGCATCTTGTACTCCTTCGTAATTAACCCAAACGTTGCAGACTTCATGATTATATTTCTATTAACAATATAAGCCATCAAATTAGTATAAGATATTAATTTTTCTTTTTTATTTTTTAGATATGAAAAATAAAAATTAAAAAAAGAAAAAGAAAAATGAAAATTACCCGGCACCAAGGTCTTGGAGGGTCCTCGGCTTGAGGCTGATCATCAGATTCAGTTGGTAATTTAAGAACACTTTCAGAGGAGGGACTGGCTTCAGGTGCTATTGGTGTTAGTTGTGTGTCACCACCACAGGCTGGTTCTAATATGTGTGCTGTATTTATGTTGCTGATCAACTGGAAAAAATATATAATTAATAACAATCAAATCTTATTTAATTAACTAAACCAAAAGAAATTCAAATTTTTTGGTTTTATTTTCAATTCAACGCCCTAATTTATATAGTTTAAGTCCTCCCATTCAAGCCTCTATTGGACATTTTATTACGAAAATCTTAAGTTGCTGTTATAATTGACAATTGATAATAGATTATGCATTTGATCGGTTTAGTTTAAATCGATTCGATTAAATAGAATCGAACAAAATTATATTCGGTCAGTTCAATTATATATATATATATATTCGTCTATTTCAACTGACCTTTCTAAGTTCCGCCACTTGTGCAGTACATAAAGCATTTGGAGGAGTTAGAAAGTTTCCTTCACAGGCTTGCTCAGCAGGCTAAAAACACAAAAAACCTAACAAAATTAGCATTTAATTATTTGATTTAAATTAAGTATACATCTAATTGGCATATAATTATCTTTATTTTCTTACAATTTTTATCCTTTTTGATATTTTATAAATTATAATCCTTTACCTCAAATATTTCATCTGCGATGAATCCCATTCTGCGAGCGAATTCATATCTTAAATTAAAATCATCTGTGAAATTTGTCCCTGGAGCAATCAGCAAATAACCCTGGTCCAAACCCAAATAATAATATATTTATCTGAAAGATTATGAAAATATTATGATTACGAGCATAATAATGTAGTATTTTTCAAACAAAATTTTTTTATTTTTATAATTGTTTTGAAGTTGATAATTAATTAACATTTCTCTTGTTTTATTTTTTATTTTTCAAAAGAAAAATAAATAAAGAATCAAATCATACCGCTATATTCACCGGTGCCAGCAGTCCTGCATTATTATCTGCATTTTAATCACATAACAAACAAATAAAATAAGGCTATTGAGGGAGAATTTTGGATTTTCTTTTGCATCTGTAATCTTATTTTATTAATTTTCTTATAATACATTTTTAGGATAAAAAAATGAAATTTGAGTTTTATTCAAATGGAAAAATAATCAGATTATCAATTGTTTATATTACATATGATTTTTGTATTCATAATTTTATTAATAATAATATTTAATTAATTTATTTTACCTTTTTGTAACTGGTCCACAAGAAGTGGAATAAAATTTCCACTAAATCCATCGCCAGATAAGTACATCGGGTTGGATCGATACCTCTCATGACTTGCCAACCACTACATAGAATTTACAAAATAGGAAAAAAATAAATAAATATTGTAATTTTTAAATAATATTCTTTTTAAAATAATAAATAATTAATCTAACACTCAATTTTTGTGAATTGAAAGTAATTTTTTTATTTTTAATATTTGAAATTTAGGATACCTTGTGAACAAATTCGTCAAGATCATTTGTGAAATTGTAATTGCTTGTACTATAACCATCAGCGGTATTTGCATAAGAAAATCCAGTCCCAGCAGGTCCATCGATATATAATATATTCATGAACTGCAAAACCATCAAACATAAATTAATTCTTTTTTTTTTGTAATTAATCTATTAAATATTATACTTTTTTATTTTTTTGTTGGAGACAAATTTTACCTTGGTCCAAGTATATTCGTTGTCGATAAGCTTAGGCAAGGTGCCATCAAATGTGTAGCTCAAATCAAAGTTCAATGGACCTAAAATAAATAAATAAATAATAACAACAACAATAATAATAGTTGTGGCAACTATTAATAATAAAATGAATTATCTTTTGAGAGTACACAAAGTCAAACTTTGTTAGCAAATAAAATAAATTGCACTTGGAAATTTAAGCAAAAGATAATATGGGATAATAAATTTAAGCAAAAGATAAAATAATTACACTTGACTTTATGTACTCTCAAAAGATAATAGGGGATAATAAGATTAACTTTTCTCTTAATTAAAGGTATTGAATTTTAATTTTAATTGTGGAGCCTTTTTAAGTACTTTAAAATGGAGTATTTTGTCACTTTTTATAGATGTGTGCAATATAAATCTGAATTAATTGGAATAATAAATTTTGGATGGTTATAAATTTTAATTTTTTTAAAACTATATACCAAATTGAAGAGTTCTAATTATAACGGATAAAATCAATTGTGAGTTTGTCTAATCTATAATGTTAATTAGTAATTTCAATTTTTTTTTCTTTTTTACTTTATGTTAAAAATTAAAAAGATCTTATTAAAATGGGTAAAACCAGTGAATTAAGTTCTTTACAAATTGACAACAAAGGTAATTTAGTTTGATATAAAATTTTATGGCATTCAGAATTCTAAAAATGTGCAAATTTTTACCCTATAAATAGCTAAATCAGTTATTTACTCATGAAAAATTTTTCTTTTTCTTTTTTTTTTTTACGAAATTCTCTCTATTTTCTATGATTTTTCTAATCAAAAGTATTTACTTGACCGTCGAAGTATTCATAAACCTCAACAAGTCATTTCTTTCTTTTTTTAGGTATCAGACTCGAGTCAAAGTTTTTTCCAAAAATGTTATCACAAATAAATTAAATTAAATAAGCATTACCATGGATGTAGAAAAATCCCCAAAGACTGGAGAAACCAGGGCCTCCACTGACCCAAACTAGCAGAGGGTCATTTGTGGGATCTCTTTGAGACTCCACAAAGTAGTAGAATAACTCCTTCACTTCATTACCCACACTTATATACCTGCATTTTCAAACATTTCACTATTTCATTAATTCTTTATATATATATATATATAGCAACAAGAGAATGATAAATAGGATGTATTTATGTACTTTATATAGCTTTCAAAGTGGTTAAATATCTTAAGTATTTAATATTCTTCTTATTATTGTTAAACTCAAAAATAAATAAAATAAACTTTCAAGATTCCAAAAATCAAATCAAGAAAACAATCACTTTATCAACAATATATATATATATATATATATATATATATATATATATATATATATATATATATATATATATATATATATATATATATATATATATATATATATATATATATATATATATATATATATATTTTCCTAAGAAAATAAATAAAGAATAATTTTTTATTGAATCACCATATACATGTATACTTTTTTTTTAGATTAGTCCACTAAAAAATTATTTTGTTTTTTTTACTTTTGTTCCAAAATCACCATTCTCATATCTCTCACAGGATTAATTTCATCCTTGATCATTCAATTTTTGCCTAAATAATGTTATGGTCATTGTTTTTCTATTCATAATTAACAATAAAATAATTAAGATATAATTTTGTAATAATAAAGTTAAAAATGCTAAAAAATTATCATTCTAGAGCTTGCTTTAACGGTGCAGATTCTTCATTTGCGATTCTTATTTTTACTTGAATTTTATCCCATGTACTTGAATGCACAATTCTGCTCTTCGACTTTCACAGTTTTGAAATTGGTTGAATTTTGTTTAGCTGAAGTGATTTTTTTAGTATTTTTTACTTTATTGATATAAAATTATACTCAAATTACTTTATTATTACGAATTAAAAAATAATAACCAGAACATTTTTTCAATAAAAATTAAGTGATTACAGATAAAAGTAACTATTTATGTAACTGCTCCTCCATCCCGCTTTAAATATTGAATTTCACCAACTATAATATGAAAATTGATAAAATAAATGAAATGCTTTAATGTTATAAAAAGACAATATTCAAATCCCAAGAATTCTATTTATGTAATTAAAACTAAATTTAATGATAATAGTAAATAAAAATAAATATGTAATTTTTTTCTAAAATTTTTTTAAAAAAAATTTAAACTGATACAAAATCAAATGGTGATATTGAACATTTAAAGTGAAATAGATGGAGTATAATATAAACATAAATAGAACCAATATAAGATTACAAGTCTACGGTGGAACTTACCCAGTTTTGTATAAAAATGAATTTAATGCTGATGATTTATGGATAAATTGTGTATTTAATTAAAAAAAAAAAAAGACTTACGCAGTTTCTAGGTTGAAGGGGAGGGTACCGTTATAGCCAGGTAAAGTATTGGTTACCACAATTGGAGTATTAGCTGTGGCTTTGCCAATCAAAATCAACCCAAGCAGAAGAATCACAACTTGAAGTTTCATCGTCGAACTTCTTAATTAGAAATCTTTTCTTTGGTGTGAATAATCTGTTGCTCTTACCTCTCCTTATATACTAATTTCTTCTCACTACCAAACAAAACCACTATAGTTACGTGTATGTATTTATTTATGTAAAATCAATACATTGGTTTCCATATTAAAAACATGAAAACCCATATACTCATCTATTTCTAAACAAATAGTTTTATGGTTAAATTAAAAAAGAAAAAAAAAAGATAGTTTTTAATTTCAAATCCAAAAAATAAAAATTTTTAGATTATCTAATGAAATTTTATATAATTTTAGAGACTATATATAATGAAATTCATGAATAAAAATTTAATTTTACAAAGTTTGTGGGGATGGCTGCCTCTCAAACAAAGCAATGATAAACCAAATGCTAGCCATGAATTTCACATGCACAACTTTCTTTTTGGCAAAAGCGCCATCATTTAATTTAAAGGCATATTTTCAACACCATATCCCATCCAACATATATTTAATATGATTTTGTTGTTAATGACAAGTAAAATGCACAATAAGTTTTTTGTGACCACCTGCAAAAAAAAACAACGAAGCGGTGGATTTTCGATAAGCAAGTCTCCGACAGTCAAATTAAAATTTATGTGTAAAAGAGTAATAATTCTTAATAAAAAAAGGTAAGTAACCGTTTTATACCTGTTTTTTCTCTTTTTATAGGAAGAGTTAGCATATTTTCAGGGAATAATGGATGGAGTTTTCCGTTCTTTTCAACTATTAACCCATTTTCGACGATTCTCAAGAAAAACGTGGGTTAGTGGTGACTGTTTGTTTATCGTGGTATAGCTGTTTTAGAAATACGTTCGTGACTGAATTATGGCTCGGTTAGAGAGTCTGGAAAAGTTGATCCTTTGGTCGGTTCACGAGATTCTCATTGAGCTGGTGCTCGGTATATGCGGGATCGCTGAACCGGTCCATAAGTTCGGTCGTTATCAGTTCTTAATCCCATACTCTTTAATTGAACCCATCAATACTAAACACGCTATGAATAAAAGTTATGAATAATTTGCTTGATCTATCATAGTGTCATATAGGAAAGCACTTATTTAGATCAAATCCATAAAGAAATTTACGAAATAAAACTAATAAAAGAATGGAATATAAAATAAATGAATTAAAAGAAATTATAAAAGTAGTGGCTAGATAATTACTATATTTTTTTTTAGAGGAAAGATGATCACTAATATTATTTTTCCTATACTATGATACTTTGTCTTTGAGTTTAAGAGCATGCGATGAAGATGGTCCAATAATAATAACAACATTGGATGAATAATAAATAAATTGAAACTTGTCTACTTGTGATTGATTTAAATAATCTTTTCTATAATAATAAATAAATTGAAACTTGTCTACTTGTGATTGATTGTAACTCGTCACGAGGACGAATCAACTATGACACGTGATTTTGTTTTTTGTTTTCACATCAATTATCGAGATTCCATGAAATTAATTACTATATTATTTTTGTAACTTTTTGCATCTGAATATATGTGTATATATATATAATCAAGATAGTGAATGGATCCCGGTCTAACCAAAAACAGCAACCCAACATGGTTGTTTCCGAATTATTTTCTAATATAAAGCTGCAAAAATATTTTAGCAATTGAAAAATTACATTTTTTTTAAATTTCAATTATTTTGTATTTTTATATAATCAAAATTAAATTTATTTCTTATTAAACATAATGTATATAATAAATAAGAATAAAAAAATAATTTTTACTCTAAAATTTTAAACAAAAATATAAATTGGTACAAAATTAAATGGTAATGCTGAATATTTGAAGTGGAGCTGATGGAGATTGAGTATAGTACAAAAAAAAAAAAAAATCCGCTGTAGTTACGTGCATGCATTGATTTATGTAAAGTCAGCCTCAGCCCATTGATTTCCATATTAAAACCAAGAAAACTACTCATTGTTTGCAAATACTTCGACGACACGTTTTAAAAATTTGGATTGGAGTCATCTAAAAAATCCATTCAGCCATATTATTTGAATATCTAATTTTGCGAATAAATTTCAATAATAATTTATTAAATATTTATATTGATTAATTTTATATATAATAAATATATATTTATATTATTTTTTAAATAATTGAAATACGTAATATTTAACTATATTTATATGACATTACACTATTTTAAAATCAACAATAAACTCATATTCTATTTTTAATTTCCGTCCGTCTCATTTTCACATAGAACACGTGTGTTCATTGCACTAGTTTAAATTTTACATTAATACAGTTGAGTGTCATGTATTCTAATTAATCTAATGCAGTTAGAATTTATTTTTATTATTCGTAAACTTGACAAGTACAAATGCTTATTGGGGATGTGGTGGCTAAATGATTACTAATTTTGTATGTCAATATATTGTTGATTTGATTTATGAAAAAATTTATATCGGAATATAAAAAAGAATTTTCCTCTACTATGATACTTTGTCTGTAAGAGCATGCGATAAAGATGGCCCCTTTAATAATATTAACATGTGACATAGTTAAAGCTAGTAATAATTTGTTTTTTTCAGAAAAAAAAGCTAGTAATAATTCGTTTTTATCGAAAAAATTAAATAGATGGTCCCAATAATATTTATGTATAATGTACAAAGTAAATAAAAATACAATGGGGATGACAGAGACGACTAATGAATGAATTTCCCATGGCGAGAGTATATTTAAATAATAAATAAATTGAAACTTGTGGTTCATTTTAATTTGACATAAGTGGGAATTAATACTTACAAACATGTGATAAATTTTGTTTTATGCTTTCACATCAATTATTGAGATTGCATGCATGAAATTAATTATTAGGATATGCTGATGTGGCATATGAAGGACAACATGTGGCAACTTCTTGGGAGGATAGTACTTAGCACGTGAGGTGACGTGGTCCTTTTTTTTTAATTATTTTTTGGAAATTCTACACGTGCACTATCCAACCCAATTATCTTTTGAAAATGACAAGAATTGCACTCGGGTCCATTTAATTTGGAATGCATAAGAAGATAAAATGCAATAGTTCTTTTTTATAAAAAAAAACCCAAATTATCTGATCCAAATGTAATAAATATTATTGGTTGGTATTTATTCTTCTTAAATAATTTAATTTAATTCCACCTTTGCAAATAGAAAATGTAGAAAGGGATATTTTGAAGTGGAAAAAAAAAATCTCAAATGTCACATTTAAAGTGGAAGGAGGAACAATAAAACATAATTCTATAACTTATTTAATAATAATAATAATAAGTTTAGAAGTTTTGTTTTGTGCTTTCACATCAATTATTCAGATTCCATGAAATCAATTATTGTGATTTGGGAGCAAATTCGAGTCAATTTCATTTATGATAACTGAATTCATTATCAAAAAGTAACTGACTTATTTTTTATAATTTAAATATAACCGAACTTATTATATTTTTTGCATAAAAGTCATATTAATCGATTTTCGACGATAATTTTTATCGAAATACTGACGTTGTACGTCACATTATATGCTTGATACACGTGGCACGATACTTCAGCAGTCACGTCACCGGAAAAGGCAACATCACACGACACGTTAGCACGCTACATCATATATCTGGATACACGTGATTTCTTTCAGTGACATAACTGCTGACGTATCGTGCCACTTGTGTATAAGCATATAGCGTGACATGTCACATCAATATTTCGGCAAAAATTATTGTTAAAAATCAGTTAAGATAATTTTTATGTAAAAAGATTATAAGTTTAGTGACATTTAAGTTACGAAAAATAAGTCAGTCATTTTTAAATGATTAGGCGTAAATTCAGTGACCATTGATGAAATTGAGCCGAGCAAATCCTTGATATCATATTTATCATAATTTAATTTATTCTCCAATTATTTATAATTAAAACAGTTTAATTAGGAATCTTTTTTTTTAATTGATCAAGGTTTAAATTCCATATATATATATATATATATATGTACAATTGTATTGTATTCAATCATGGAGAAGATTTTGTTTTCTATTGAATTTTATTAGAAACGATCTTAAATAGGATACAGATCTCTTATTTAACATGGTGTAGATGCCTCGAATATCGTAAAGGCATCGACCACTATTTCTCACGTAAAATAGGACCGCACATGTTTTACAGAGGTAGACCATCCGTCCAATTAGCAACCATTCCGTAGCATTCTCTTGGCCTGTACTCTGGGACGAAATGGCCTCCTCCCTATTCAAAAATATATTAATTAAATTAAATCAACAAATAATAATTACAATAATATTAATCTACTAAAATTCATTCTTACTTTTACTGTGGCAAATGTTACAGCGAAGACATCATCTTCGAATTTTCTTGTAAATCTGCATAAACGTGGAAGAATGATATGATCAATCTTAGCATGCATACTGTTAAATTCAAAAATAAATTAAATAAAATTATTTTTTTAACTAATGGATGTGCGTAGAAAGAAAGGGCACATACCCTGCAGTTTCATTAACGTCAACGGACCAAGCTCTCCAAGGATCGGACACAGGCACTCCAAGCGTCCACATCCATTTTTGCACCGAAAGGTGTGGAATATCCATATCATGATCCCCACTGTTAGAATATATTTATATGTTATTTTATAATTAAAATCAAGTTTATCATTTTATTAAATATAATAATATATATTAAATAAAGATCGATATAAGAACTTTTTTTTAAAAAATTAAAAGTGACAAAACAAAATAAAAAAAGTAATCATTAAAATGGGATGATGAGAATATTTGTCAATATTTTACTCTGACTTGAAATTCGATCCAAATATGAATTCGAAAAAAATATATGATCCGAATTCTGATATAAATTCGACCCCCAAAAAATTAAGGTTAGGTTAGATTTGATATGGAAACAAACCAAACGATTCAATTTTAATATCTTATATTATTTTTTTTCTCCAAAAATATATTATATATTTATGTAATTTAAATATTTTCTTCGTATGCATTGATATATTAAAAGAGCAGGAATAGTTAATTACCACATAATTAAACCTCTAATGTTGGTCTTGGCGAGAGCTTGGTGAATAGGGACCAAATCCTTAATATCATCTTTATCATAGCTTAATTTGTCCAGTGTTTCATTGTATAGTGCCCATGGATAAGGTTTTGTTCCCTAATAATAATAATAATAATAATAATAATAATAATAATAATAATAATAAATAGTGAATTAGATAAATAAAAGATTTTGATAATTGCACATACCGGTAGAACTCCTAATGCACCTTGTACTTCTTCAAAATTAGCCCAAACGTTGCAGATTTCATGATTTTGACTCTATTAACATATAATAGAACCCATCAAATTATTTTTATTTATTTATTTAATAATTCTGTGAACTCGAAATAACTTTTTGAAAAATTCACCTAATTTGTAAAAAGAAAATTTTCTTTAATTTATAAGATAAAAATAAAAATAATAAAAAAAAAGAAAATTACCCGGCACCATTGTGTCGTAGAGTTATCGGCTAGAACGTCATGATCCGTTGGTAATTTAAGAAAACTTTCAAACGTGGGACTGGGTGCAGGTGGTAGAGGTGTTAACTGTTGATCACCACCGCAGGATGGGTCTAATGTATATGCTGTATTTATGTTGCCGATCAACTAAATAAAGAAATAAACATAGAAAATATTATTTAATGAACCGCAAAAATGAATGTCCATCATTTTAGAAAATAGAAATTGAATCGAACTTTTATTAAAATATAAATATAAACCTAACAATATATAAAGCATAAATTTAAAATGACCTTCTCGAGTTCGTCTACAGCTGAACTACATTCAGGAGTTGAGGGATTTAGAAAGTATCCTTGGCAAGTTGCATTAGCAGGCTAAAAAGACAGAAAAACAAACAAAATTAGTATGTAATATAATTAATTATTTTCATTTTTTCTTACTATTGCTGTTTTCTACTTACAAATTTTATAAATTATAATAATTAATTGGTATTGTTGATTAATGGAATTATTACCCCAAATATTTCATCTGCAATAAACCCCACTCTCCAAGCATATTCATATCTAAAGTTAAAATCAGCACTGAAATTTGCTCCTGGACCAACCAGCAAATAACCCTGCTCCAAACCAAAAAAGTTTTTGAAGATCAGAATATTATGAAAATAAAAAATAATAATAATAATTTTTAAAACAAAATTTTTAAGTTTAAGAATTTTGAAGTTGATGATTTAACATGTCTCTGCTTCTTCTTTTTTTTTTCAAATTAATTAATAATCAAATTAATCGTACCGCTACATTTACAGGTGTCTCTTCTCCTGCTGCATTATCTGCATTTTAATAACATAACAAGCAAATAATATAAGACTATTTAGAGAGATATTTGGTTTTGCAGATATGATTTTATTAATAAAAATTGATAATTACTTATTTATTTATATTTATATTTATTTATTCATTTTACCTTTTTGTAAGTAATCCACAAGAAGTGGAATAGAATTCCCACTAAATCCATCACCAGATAAGTACAACGGATTGGATCGATAATCCTCATGGCTTGCCAACCACTGCATAGAATTTACAAAGTTAGGAAAAAATAAATAAATTTCCTATATATTCTTTTTTTTTTTTAAATGATACTCCAAGCATACACTAAAAAAAAATAAAATCATAAATAATTAATTCGACAACTGTATTTTTGTGAATTGTTAGTAATTATTTTTTCATTTTTAATATTTGAAATTTAGGATACCTTGTGAACAAATTCTTTAAGATCATTTGCAAACTTGAAATTGCCAGTAGCATAAGCTTCAGGGGTTGTTGCATAAGAAAATCCAGTCCCAGCAGGTCCATCTATATATAATATATTCATGAACTGCAAAACCATCAAACGTAAAATTAATTCTTACTTTCGTAAATTAACGAATTAAATATTATATTATTATATTTCGTTTTCTATTTATCTTTTTTCTTTAAAAAAAATATAAAAAGCAATTTTACCTTGGTCCAAGTATATTCGTTGTCCATAAGGGTCGGCATGGTTTTATCAAATTTGTAGCTCAAGTCAAAGCTCAATGGACCTAATAAAAAAATAAATGAAACGGATAAAACCAGTGAATTAAGTTCTTTAAAAATAAAAAAAATAAAAAAAATAAAATAAAAATTACCATGGATGTAGAAAAATCCATATAGACTGGAGAAGCCAGGGCCTCCACTGACCCAAACTAGCAGAGGGTCATTTGTGGGATCTCTTTGAGACTCCACGAAGTAGTAGAATAACTGCTTTTCTTCATTACCCACACCTATATACCTACAATTTCAAACATTTCACTATTTCATTAATTCTTTATTTTTAATATATATATATATATATATATATAGCTTTCAAAGTGGTTAAATCTCTTACGGATTTAATATTCTTATTATTATTGTTAAACTCACAAATAAATAAAATAAACTTTCAAGATTCCCAAAATCAGATCAAGAAAACAATCACTTCAAAAAATAAAAAAAAAAATTTATTGAATCACCGTGTCTATATATATATATATATATATATATAAAACTGCTCCTTTCATCTCACTTTAAAAATTCCATTTCACTAACTATAATATGAAAATTAAGAAAATAATTGATATACTTTGATTTTATAAAAAGGCAATAGTAATTGACAAAATTACATTTCTTTCAAATTTCAAGCACTTTATTTCATTTTTATTTAATTAAAATTAAATTTATCATTGTATTAAATATAGTGATAATAATAAATAAAGATAAATACGTAATTGTTTTCTAAAATTTTTAAATAGAAATTTAAACTGATACAAAATCAAATTGTGATATTGAACATTTAAAGTGGAATAGATGGAGTATAATAACATAAATATAACTAATATAGAACTACAAGTCTACGGTAGAACTACATAATAAATAAATAGGCATATTTAGAAATGAATTTAATGCTGATGATTTATGGATAAATTGTATATTTAATTAAAAAAAAAAAGACTTACGCAGTTTCTAGGTTGAAGGGAAGGGTTCCGTTGTAGCCAGGTAGTGTATTGTTTTGAAGTTTATCAGCTGTGGCTTTGCCAATCAAAATCAACCCAAGCAGAAGAATAACAACTTGAAGTTTCATCGTGGAACTTCTGAAATAGAAATCTTTTTTGCAGTGAAAAATCTGTTGCTCTAACCTCTCCTTATATACTAATTTCATATCACTACCAAACAAATCCACTACAGTTAGGTGCATGCATTTATAGATTATATAATGAAATTTTATATAATTTTAGAGATTAATAATATTTAAAAAAAAATATAGTACTTTAGTTTTTAATATTGTCAAATATTGTGCTTTGAATTTTTTACTTAGCTTTTGTTTTGTCAAAAATAGTTGCTGCACGGTTAATTCATGCCTGCAATTACCTGCAATTGTTGAATAAGAGGCCTCCATTCAAGTTTTTTTTTTTTTTTTTTTCAAAGCCACCGAAATATGTAATTAAATTCAGTGGCACAACTTGCATCAAATTTTGCCTATTAAAGGAGAGCTTCACTTGGCATTTGGCGCATCAGAAAATGAAGAGAGAGCATTATGAAGAGAGTGTTGCGTAGTCTATGATATAGTTAATTGCTCTAGTAAATAGGTAAAATCAAACATGTTTTAAGAGAGCATTTTTGAGAAAGGGTGTAATTGGATTTTGGGTTTGAGTGTTACTCCACTTGTATTTTTTGTTTATCTCATATAGTGAATTTATTGCTTCTCTTCTCCCGTAAATGTAGGCATATTATTGAATCACGTAAATTTTGTATGTATTTTTTTTTTAATTTTTATACTTCGGCTAATTCTTCATTTTTTTTATAAGCTGAATTGTATTGATTAAAGGCCCAAAAGCGGCCCAGGCAAAACCACATAACCCTGAAAAAAGGAGAGTTTTAACAGAGTTCAAACAAAGTAGAGCTTTGCGAGTAACTAACAGCACAAACACAACAGCAAAAAGGCCACCAATCCAAAATAAAAGGCTAGCTATTCAGAAAAGATTTTTCCTTGGATATTGTTCATGTATACGATACTGTTCACCTATATGATTACTATTCACATGTACAATTACTACTCATATAAAATAGTGGGAGCTATTTTTTTTATCAAAGAAATTCGTGATAGAAGCAATGGCAATTACAAAATTTGATATTGAAAAATTTGATCGTAACATAAATTTTTCTGTGTAAGATTAAGATGCATGCCATCTTAATATATAATGGGCTTGCGAAAACTTTATTGGGGAAGAATAACATGCCAGAGTTAATGGCTTAAGAGAAGGAGGAGATCATTAACAAGTCAGTTTCCACAATTCAGCTCTGTTTATTTAATGAAGTTCTTCATGAGGTAATCAATGAAGATACAACAGCTGGCTTATCACTACAAAAGGGGTCAAACTAACTTTGACCATATTAAAAATATTACACTGACTTCCAAAAATTATTCCGATTATATGAAACATCTTAAAATAATGAATATTAATTTTCAGAATTGAAAATTAAAATTTTGAATACTTTTAAAATTTAAAATTTTCAGACTAGCTAAAAATATTTCGATCATTGAAACCTATCGAAACAAACTTCAATTGACTCAAAATTTTAAAGGTATCTTAATTATAATATTTAGAAATTTTTAGAATAATTTTGGTGGAAAAATAAAATAATGATGGATCAGCAAATAAAAAATGAACCAACATGCACTAAATTCATGGGTTGGCCCAAATCCTCCAAACCCGTTTGGATATTGGGCTATTTATGATCCGTCCATTTATGATCCGTCCGTTTATTATCCAACTTAAATCCGTCCAACCCACCCATTTGCCACCTCTAAACACCAATGAATAAAAAATTAGCAGAATCCTCTCCTAATTGATTGAAAACATAAACAATGGAATTCTAATTGCAAATTTTAAAGCTTAGTTGTTTTATTAATTATTCAAGACCTCAAAGCTTGAATCTGGTTAATTTGAAATTCTCCTAAAATTATAGATATGCCACTGAATTATTGTTTATATATATATATATATATATATATATATATATATATATCTTTTTGGACTGACATATGATAACTTAATGAAAAAAATTCTATGATTTATGGCTATATAAAGATTTTATCTACAAAAATTTGGTGAATTTGTACTGAATTTACAGAATAGGCGCAAAATTGGGACAAAAAAACATAGTGACAAATTCGTTAGTCACACTAAATGTTAGTGGCAATTTTGCAATTGTTTTCCAAAGAAAATAAGATAAAGAAGATGTATAATTTTTTAAATTCAGAAGAAAAATGATATATAATTTTATTTTTTAAGTTAAGAAGATATATACAATTGGCATACATATAATGATATATGGAATGGACCACAATAATTTGGCAGTGAAAACGAAATTTAAGCAAAGATTAATTAATAAAAAAATACAAATTCCAAGATAATTTAATTGTAAACTAATTTCCAAATTCCAACCTTTCACTTATTTTTTAGTTCATTATTTTTTTTTTAAACTCAATTGATAAACTGAAAAAAAAAATATAATTCGACACTTAACTTTTAATTATGTTTAAATTAATGACTTTGTTTTTTTTATGAAATTAACAGTATTTTCAGAACATTATGTGAATTTCATAAAATATTCAGTTAATTTTGGATTATTTTTAATGATTTAAAATATAATTAAAGGCCAAATGTTAAATTATAAGATTTTCTAGTCTGACAATTAAATTGTAAAGTAAATAAAAATTTAGATTTAAATTATTGGTTAACCCTTAATTATTCATTCTAGGTTAATTTTTAAATATCTTAACATTACTTATAACCATTAGTTTGGTTCTAACTTATTCCTAAATTATCAATTATTTATGTAACTTAAATATTATGAAATTAACTAATAAATTATAGTAATTCTTTAGTATGGTTTGCTGACGTGGCATCAGCAAGACAATAATTAATTAATTTTTAAGTTTTATTTCAAATTAGAAATTCTATTGAAAATTTGATTCAAAACTAATGAAATATTTTAGAATATTCCATGAGTCCCACATAATATTTAATTTTGGATTGATTTTTGGAGTTCATGATTTAAAGAATATTAATAAAAGTTTGGCGTAAAATTCCAAATCAACATTAAGTTTAGATAGAATCGGTTGATTTCATCGGTTGGTCATTTTGAAGTAAGTGAATCATTCAATTTCTTGTATGTGTTTTTCATGAATTTGATGAGAATATATGTTGCAATAGATGTGAAGCGGTGATAGAAAGTTTGTTTGGAGTTGTTTTGCATGACAATGACTAGAAATATCCTACGGAGTAACTTAGAGGAAATTCTGCTACAGTTCACTAGAACCCATTTCCTTGATCAGACCATATCTCAACCTATAAATCTCCAAATTGGGTGATTCTAATTGGATAAGAACCATAAGTCATAGACCTACAACTTTGTAGATGAGACCAAAGCCTATTCTATCTCTAAGTTCCTCAGAATTTTGCTTGAACATAGTAAAAACCCTTGTTAAAGTCCTTCACGTCTCCAACTCTCCAACTGATGACTCTTATCAGTCCTTCACGTCTCCAACTCTCCCACTGATAACTCTTATCATCTCCAATTGATAACATTTATCTCAGCTGTCATTAATCTTGTTAAAGAGTCATTGTACATCTCCAATACCTTACTTCTTCTCTTGTAGTTCTCGGCAAATACTTGTAAACTGCTATATAACTCTGTTTTGTATCAATCCCGAAAATATATACAACCAGTAAATTATTTTCCATCATCCCTCTCACTTAATTATTTACAACCCTAACACTAAACATCAAGAAAAAAAAAACCCAACTTGAAGAAAAATATTAAAAAGAACTACAAAAAAAGTACATTAGGAGGGATGAGAAACTGAAGCATCCATGGTAATTTGCTGGTGGAAGAGACAATTGCAAATTACACTGTAGAACCAAACCGAGGATGCCCCTTAAATACAACAAAATGAAAGCAGACAACAGATTAGGTAGGGTAGACATACTAAAATTTTCTTGCTTTGGATTGGATAGTGATTAAATAAGCATTCTCAGAACTTGTTAGCTCCATTAATTTATTGACATGAGCATCATTGTGAAAGAGAAGAAGAATTGATGAAAACTTTAAGTTTCAAGCTTATTTGGGTTACACAATTTTGCGGACAAATTCAAGTGCTAAATTTTGTGAAAATTCAAGTTTTTATGAGTTCCCAAAAAATGTTTTGGTGATATTATTCTGATTGATAAGTAGATATTTCAGAAATGCTGTCAATTTTCTATTCATATATATATATATATATATATATATATATATATATATATATATATTTTAATTCCGGCTCATCCCAAAATACTGCAATGAATGGAAATTATAGCATTTTCAATTGTTGGATTAAGGCCATATCCTAATTTTGATAATAATCAAAACTTAAACAAACTTTATTGCAAATTTTATTCTAAGTAATTTTCTGCAGGAAATTTTTCTATTTTTCAATTGCAAAGATCAAATAAATGAGCATTGAAATACTTCAAAACATGGATACATGAAGAAAATTTTGAAGAATGCTTTAGTATAGAAGAAAATATATATTATTTTGAAAAATCAAATTGAGACACTTCTTTTCATTCATTCATACATATTATATATCTCAAAACATTGTAAAAAAAAAAATATTAGAGTCAGAAAATGAATTTTGACCAAAATTGATTTCTTTATAAAATGAATTTATGCAAGTATCATTTTTTGGATGAAACTTTGAATTTCACTAGAGGACAAAATAACACTATTTTTTTTCCTAATTTTCTAGTTTTATACTCCAGCAGTCATAAATGGTTAGTTTTGATTTCTGACAACTAGAAATGAATTTTTGGATATAAATACATGTTGATTTACTTCATTCATTTTATATCATTCTTAGTTTGATTATAACTTTTCTTGAATTACTTTGTGAGAAAATTATATTATAAACGATTGTGAGTTTGAGATTGGCTATAACCTTAGAAAAAAATTCTAATAAATATTTTTTATTTTAAAAAAAGTAATAAAAAATATTGTGGGCAGATATACATTTAATATTGTATATTGTTTTTTACTCTTGTTTTTAAAAGAATTAAGAATGAAGAGGAAAGTTTAATAGTAATTTTTAGTAGTTGATGTAGGCAAACAGATCAAACAACGATAAATTCTTTTCGTTTACTTTTTTGCTCACTTCTCTATAATTCCATTTAACTATTTTGAAACTTGTATTTTCAAAATTGTGTTAAAATAATTTGATATACAAATTTTTAAAATTATTTTTGAAGCTATACTGGAAAAAACTTGCAAAAATATTGTGAATTTTTGCATTGCATTTATGTATTTACTGTCATAATTTTTCACACACATATATTTTTGTTCAATTAGAGACTCAATTTACTCCGATTTTTTGTATGTCTTTCGGACCTATATTTGGTATCATTTCTGTTCCAAACTAGTTTAATTACTTATTCCGGATTAATTAATTGGATCATCCAACCAATTCAATACATATTTTAAGTAATTCAATTTTACGGCCTAAATTATTTTTAAATCTCTTAACAATATTTATACAACCTTTAGTTTGGTTCTAATTTATTCCGAAACTGTCAATTATTTGTGTAATTACGATGAGATTAGCTTATAATTTTTTTGCTTACGTGGCATGTGAAGGACAATATGTGGCAACTTGTTGGGAGGATTGTACTTAGCACGTGAGGTGACGTGGTCGTTTTTTTTAATTATTTTTTGAAAATTCTACACGTGCACTATCCAACCCAATTATTCTTTGAAAATGACAAGAATTGCATTCGGGTCCATTTAATTTGGAACGCACAAGAAGATAAAATGCAATATTTTTTTTAAAAAAAAACCAAATTATCTGATCCAAATGTGATAAATATTATTTATTCTTCTTAAATAATTTTTTTAATTCGACCTTTGCAAATAGAAAATGCAGAAAATGTGGAAAGGGATATTTTGAAGTGGAAAAACAAAATCTCAAATGTCACATTTAAAGTGGAAGGAGCAACAATTAAACATAATTCTATAGCTTATTTAAAATTAATAATAATAATAATAATAATAATAATAATAATAATAATAATAAGTTTAGATGTTTTGATTGGGAGAAGATAGTAGTTGTGTTTAGAGATGCTCAAAGGACAGGACCTGGTCGAGGATTGCACCCCCGTTCACTGCCCTGCCAGTGATGGGGATTTCTTGTCTCCGTCCCCGCAATTCAATAACAGGGAGAAAATTCCCCCCGTCCCCGCCCTGCACCCCAAAAAAATAATTTTTTAATTTTAAAATATAATATTTTATAAATAATTAAAATTAAAATATAAAATTTAATAAATAAAAAATTTAAAATCAATGATAATTTAAATTAATATAAATTTTAACCATTAATAAATTTAAAATTAAGTATAATTTAAAACTTAATTATTATAAAATTAAGTTATATTTTAATTTTAATTATTTATAAAAGAATTTTCCTATACTATGATACTTTATCTTTAAGTTCAAGAGCATGCGATAAAAATGGCCCCTTTAATAATATTAACATGTGACATAGTTAAGCTAGTAGTAATTTGTTTTTTTCAGAAAAATAAAAAGAAAAAGTTAGTAACAATTCGTTTTTATCGAAAAAATTAAATAGGTGGTCCCGATAATATTTATGTATAATGTACAAAGTAAATAAAAATACAATATCCAATGAATGAATTTCACATGGCTAGAGTATATTTAAATAAATTTATCTAGAATGATAAATAAATTGAAACTTGTAGTTCATTTTAATTTGATATGAGTCGGAATTAATACTTATAAACATGTGATAAATTTTGTTTGCCGCTTTCACATCGATCATTGAGATTCCATGAGATTAATTACTATATTATTGTGGTAATTTTTTTTTTTTATATCTGAGCAAATATATAATATTGCAAAGAAGAAGGAAAGATGCCACGTTGGGCATTAAGGAGCTGATTTGTAATTGTAATTTATTTATTTTTTCAAATTCACTTTAAATTAATGGAAAATCACAATTAATTCTTTCAAATCAATCAGTTATCGTTTTTGAAAAAAAAAAACAGTTATCGTTTAAATTCTTATTTATTAGATCCTAAAGTTTTAGCACCAAAATTAAATCTGTATAACCCGTCACCAATTTGCAACAATAGCGACAGATTTCCATGCGAACAGGTAACCGAAGCATTGAAATTCTCCTGAAATTATAAATATGCCACTGAATTTTTGTTTTTTTTGTTTTTTGTTTTTATCTTATCTCATATCTCTTTGGACTGACATTTGAGAACTTAATGAAAAATTGCTATGGTTTATCTCTCTACAAAAATTTGGTGAATTTGTACTGAATTTACAAAATAGGTGCAAAATTGGGGGAAAAAAACATAGTGACAAATTCGTTAGTCACACTA
The DNA here is from genome assembly GCA_037975025.1 of Excoecaria agallocha. Taxonomy (NCBI): domain Eukaryota; kingdom Viridiplantae; phylum Streptophyta; class Magnoliopsida; order Malpighiales; family Euphorbiaceae; genus Excoecaria; species Excoecaria agallocha. Next base: position 55,820 of record JBBPFJ010000171.1, read on the forward strand.
AATGTTAGTGGCAATTTTGCATTTTTTTTCTAAAGAAAATAAGACAAAGGTGATGTATAATTTTTTTAAATTCAGAAGAAAAATGATATATACTTTAATTTTTTAAATTAAGAAGATATATACAATTGTCAACGTATAATGATATATGGAATGGACCACAATAATTTGGCAATGAAAAAGAAATTTAAGCAAAGAATAATTAATAAAAAAATACAAATTCCAAGCTAATTTAATTATAAACTAATTTCCAAATTCCAACCTTTCACTTATTTTTTAGTTCATTTTTTTTTCTAAATTCAATTGGTAAACTAAAAAAAATGTTATAATTCGACACCTAACTTTTAATTATGTTTAAATTAATGACTTTGTTAATTTTTTTTAAAATTAACAGTATTTTTCAGAACATTATGTGAATTTCATGATAGAATATTCAGTTAATTTTGAATTATTTTTAATTATTTAAAATATAATTAAAGGCCGAATGTTAAATTATAAGATTTTCTAGTATGACAATTAAATTGTAAAGCAAATAAAAATTTAGATGTAAATTATTGGTTAACCCTTAATTATTCATTCTAGGTTTATTTTTAAATATCTTAACATTACTTATATATAACCATTAGTTTGGTTCTAATTTACTGCTAAAGGGTTAATATCATTCATGATCATTGAATTTATATCTAATAATCCAAAAATAATTGAAATATAATTTATTTCTAATATGTGGGCTAATAGGACAGGCTTGTGTTAGTGGGCTAATAGAACAGGTTGTTCCATCGGTCCGATTAGACACCACGCTTTTCTATATTATCTTGCAGCTCATACTTTGTCCTTTTGCTAGTGACCTTGGGCCGTCCTAAATGTTATTGGGTTCTATTAATTGGGCCTATAAAAATATATTTTCTATAATTATCAGTAACCTGCTTGAGTTTCAGAATAAGAAAATCCTTACCCAGCTGGTCCATCCACGAATATTATGTTCATGAACTACATAATCATTATAAGGAAATTTTATTATTATTATTATTATTATTATTATTATTATTATTATTATTATTATTATTATTATTATTATTATTAATTCCATTTCGAGTTTAGGTTTCACCTTTGACCAAGAATATGGATTGTCAAGAAGTGTTGGCAACTGTGTTGTGTCATTTAAGTTGTAGCTCAAGTCAAAGGACCTGACCAATCAATATAAATGTTTATCAAAAAAATTTCCAAAATAAATATATGTATTAATATATGCATGATTGGAGTATATTGAAAATTAGGTTTAATACACATGAAGAAGCTCAAATTTAACTACATGATTCATTTAAATATTTAATATTTAATAATGACTTATTAAGCATATATATTTGTCAATTTTATAAATAATAAATGTAAAATAATACTATTTTTGAAAAATTAGAATACATGACACTCAATTTCACTTATTGGTATTTGAACTATTATAATAAAAATATATATCTCATATGTACAGTAAAACCATTAAAAATTGAAAATGATATAGATTGATTTTTTTATATATTTTGATGGATTTTTTTTATTGATTTTTATGTTATGTGATGCCAATTAATTTAGTATCAAACGCTTTAATTTTTTGAATTTAGTGTGAATTTATATTTATTGTTTATAAAATGAATAAGTAAAAGTGCTTAATAAATCAAAGTTTTAGTGTTCAATGAACTATTAAATTAAATTTAAATACTTGCATATGAATTAAACTCAATAATTTAAATAATTTATAAACCAAAAAACAAAAAAGCGATATAATTTGGTAATCATGGATTGAATAATTTATAAAACAAAAAAAAATATTTCGATAATTTAAATATAATAATACTATATTTTTATATAGAATAATAATTGAGAAATAGAAACATACCCATTCCAAGAAAAAAAACCACAAACCAGAGCAACCACGGCCTCCACTGACTGAAAATAAAATAGGATCTGTTGAAGGATCTCCTTCAGACTCCACGAAATAGTAAAATAGTTGAAGGTTGTCATTCTCTACGCCCACATACCTACGTTAATTTCCATCAATTTATTCCAATTAAAAAAAATAAAAAATCTTTCTGGATCATTTAATTTTTTTAATAATATATTTTTAGATAAAAAAAATATGAAATTTGAATCCTATTTAATTAGGAAAATAATCCGACCCTCAACTATTTAAACTATAAGAAAAAAAAAAAAAAGACTAACCCAGTTTCGAGCTTGAAAGGAAGGGAATCAGAAGGATAACCGGGCAAAGTAGTTACAATACCACCAGAGGCTGCCTTGGCTAAGTAGAACAAGAAGAGAAAAACATGGAAATTCATTTCGAAATTTTAATTCTTTCTGAGAAATATTTTTGATAATCTGCCCTTTTTCCTCTCCTTATATAGAAATTTCATCACACAACCCGACAAACAATTTGGGTTTGCATTATATATATATATATATATATATATATATATATATATATATATATATATATATATATATATAGTTTGTGATTAATGATCCAATTCTAGATTCCAATTGGATGCTTTGTATTGGTTCTCTACAATTGATATAGTAACTACAATTAAAAATAGCAGAGATCCCTAATATTCATTTGGTACGCGTGCATAGATTGATTTAACATGTGATTGTTTAATTAAAATTTAATACTCAATACTCTTTCTGTTTCAAAATATATAAAATTTAAGAAAAAAAAATTTATTTTATAATACATGATATTTTGATATAATCAAGACACATTAATTAATTTTTACCAAATATATCCTTAATTAATTTTGGAAAAAGACAAAATTTTATTAATGAATGCAATTAATATAGTAAGGATAATAAAGTCTTTTAATAATAAATTAATTGCATTTTTTAATTATTGTGCATTTTTCTTAAACGTCATTTATTTTGAAACAGAGGGAGTATGTTTTTTATCTGTTATTTTTATTTTTTATTTAAATTAAAAAATAATAAATAAATTTAAATTTAATATTAATATTAAATTACTTAATTAAAATAAAATTATTGAATTTAATTAATTTTAAATTTATTGAAAAAATAAATTGAGAAAATAATTTAAATTACAATATTTTCAAATTTAAAATCCTGTGATTAAAAGTTTCTTTCAAATAATTTAAATATTTTCATATTTATGGAAATAAATATGTTGACATTCTCAAATCTCAACAATATTTATGTATAATGTACAACGTAAATAAAAAAATATTGGGGATGTTAATTAAAAGTTTTGAAGAATAATAATTAAATTGAAATAAAATTTCTTGCTCAGAAGTATTTTTTATTATGGATGTTTATTGAATTTTGGATAAATAAAATATAAAATTTAAAGTGAATATAAATATTTTTTAAGTAAATATATAATTATTATAAATTATATAAACACTGTTCCATCCCATCCAACTTCAATTAAGATTTAATACAATTTTATTCTTAATTCAATGCTCTTTAATTGAACCAATCAATACTCTATGTTTTCCACTTTTCAATTTAAAATAAATAAATAAAAGGTTGTAAATAATTCGTTTGATCTATCATATGGGAAATCACTTATTTAGATCGAATTAAATTAATAAAAAGTAATGTATAAAATAAATAAATTAAAAAAAATAGTGAGTAGATAGTTATTTTAATTTGATTTATGAAAAAAATTTCAATCATATAATATTTTGCCTTTTAAGTTTAAGATCATGCAATAAAGATGGTCCTCTACAATAATATTGACATCTGACATAGTTTCATAGGAAAAAAAAAAAAAAAGCTAGTAATAATTCGTTTTTATCGAAAAAATTAAATAGATGGTCCCAATAATAATTGTGTATAAATGTGTAAAGTAAATCAAATACAATTGGGATGCCAGAGAGTCAGAGACGAGCAATGAATGAATTCCACATGGCTCGAATATATTTAAAAATATTTTTTTTCTAGAATAATAAATAAATTGAAACGTCTGATTTTGTTCGTTGTTTTCAGTTTTCACATCAATTATTGAGATCTCACGAAATTAATTATTATTTTTTAACTCAAACAGATATTAGATGGGCTATTGTTGTTTAATGGCAAAGATGTACTTATTATTTCCTAAGAGGTCACAGGTTCAATTTTTTCGGATTAATTTTCATATATCGATTAATTAAAATATATAATTAATATTTCCAAATTAAATAATTTTATAATTATTTTAAAATATTTAATATTATTTTTATTTATTTTTCAATTACTTATAAATTTTAATTAATAGAAGTAAATAATATTATTTATATTGATTTTCTAATATTATTTTTTATGTAAAAGAAAATGAATGTAAATAACAATAAATAACAAGGCATACATTTAATCTCAAAAAAAAAATTCCAGAAAACAAAGTAATGGGATACAAAAAGTTCTATTAATTAAATTTTATAATTAATTTTTTCAAAAATTGAAAAAATAAATAAGGATAATATTAAATAATTTAAATTAATTATAAAATTATTTAATTTGGAAAATTTAATTATATTTCAATTAATTGAAGAATGAAAATTAATGTTTAATCATAAAATTATTTAATTTGAAAAAAATTAATTATATATTTTAATTAATTGAACAATGAAAATTAATCTAAAAAACAGCTGTTAATAAGATTTGAAAGTAGATATTCTAACTGAAAACTAGCCAATTTTATATTTAAAACGAAACTAGGTAATTGTATAATTGAACCTAGATATCCTGGATAAATATGGATAGTATAGTGAGTTTTGCTATTAAAGAAAACTGGCAATTGTATATTTAAAATATTTTATAAAATTTAATATATATTAAATATAAAAAATTAAAAATAGCTCAAAGGAATTGAACCTATAACTTCTTAAGAATGATAAGCACATCATCGCTATTAAACCACAACAGTCCATCTGACATCTATTTGAGAAAAAATAAAATAAAATAACATTTTCGCAGCAGTCAGCTACGAAAATGGATTGGTCAGCGCGCCAATCTCCTCTTAGCCTACCTACCTCTATCTTAATATACGGGCTCCATGCAAATTTCGCAGGTCTATATTGCAGAAATGGGTTAAAACACTCTATTTTTCTAATTACTTTTCAAAACATACCAAAATTCAAAATAATTTTACCAAATTCACCATCTATATTAAAAAAAAAGTCCCAAATGTTGTGAAAAATTGACAAGATAGAGCAAGACCGTAGCTAAAGTAAATAGAAGAGTAAATTATTATACTATAAAATCATACAAGTTTAATTTCCAGAAAAGACTGAAGGACTCACAGCAATCTCACTTAAAATTTAATCTTCTTAGACAGAATTTAGCTACAAGTATAATTTATGAACACAATATATTACTACAACTATAATAAAAGTAGCTAAAATAAAGATAATAAAGAACAAAAAAAATTTAATGAAATTCAGCCAATTATATCTACGTCTTCGCTACTAAATATTATTTCACTATAAACTCAAAAGTTAAATAATACAAAATAGAAGAAAGCAAGTTGAGATGATTCAGAAAAAATTAAAGGCTAAAGAGCTATATTTATAACTATACAAAATCCCTCCCATTTCTATTTTTCCCGATGTGGGATTCACAAATTTCCCTTTTTTTTTTTCTTTCGGCTGCCTACCATATTTAACTAACACCTGATAGTGTCTGCTAAAATGTTTACTTTGTGTTTGTTGGTTAATTTACAGAAAGAATATTTGTCAATTTCTAATATTCACATAACACACCATATGTCAGAGCGGCGAGAAAAAAAATCGAAAATGTGATTAACCGTAAAATCGATTCGAAATCGAATCAATTTTAACGATTAACAGATTTGATAGAGTCGGTTACAGTTTTTAATGTTTACATTTTATATTTTTGGTTAAGATTTAGTTTTTTAAATACTGATTAACTGTTAATGGTTAACTGGTTTATATATATAGAGAGAGAGTTTGTGATTAATGATCCATCCAATTCTAGATTCCAATTGGATGCTTTGTATTGGTTCTCTACAATTGATATAGTAACTACAATTAAAAATAGCAGAGATGCCTAATATTCATTCGGTGTGCGTGCATAGATTGATTTACCATGTGATTGTTTAATGTTTAATTAAATTTTAGAGTTAATTATAAAAAAGGCCTAAACTATAGGATATTTTTCAATTTTTATATTAAATTTTATTTAGTTACAATTCGAACACTAAACTTTCAAATACTTTTCAATGCTGGAATTCCGTTAATATTTCTGTTAGTTTAAAAAAACAGCTGATGTGAATGCCCTCATGGACGTAAAGACGGTAATTACTGTTACTAAAAAATAATCAAGCGGCCACTAAACCTGTTTCCCAGAAAATTAGCGACGGGAATTTCTGTCTCTATTCCATCGCTAAAAATATTTATTTTTTTATAATTTAATTAATTAAATTTATAATTAATTTATAATTATAATTTATAAATAAATTAAATTATTTAATATTATATTTATTTATATTTTCTTAAAAAATTAATATTATACTAATTTTTAATAATAATAATAATAATAATGATAGAAATTCATTTATAATTTTTATTTTAAAAAACTAAACATTTGTTGATGTTGCAGAAATGAAAAAAAAAAATTGTTCATTGATATTTTTTCTTTTTTTGGCTTACTGATAAGTTTTTGATTAGTATTGCAGACAAGAATTCCAAATTTTTGGGTTTTTGTCCATTGATGACAAAAAAAAGTGTTAGATAGATAAATTTTTTATTCAACTTTGATGTTGACCAAGTACCAGCGCCAATAAAGATGTCTTAAATTATTTACGGAGCACACAGATCGCTTCATGACTTAATGTATATGAGTCAAAATAAATTAATATACAAATTAATTTTAATCCGATTCAATTTTTTGAAAATCTTAGGTATTGAATTGATTTATATTATTTATAGATCGGATTAAATTTGAATATAAAATATATTTATAGATCTGTTCAAAATTTGCTAGACCTATATTTGACCTCACACAATAAATTAATTCTCACCTCATTAAAAGCATCATTTATATCATAATAATATATTATATCGCGTGTGCCATGCAAAATCTTATTAAAAGAAAATCCTTAATTTGCTTAACCACTAATTCAGGTAAGAGTAGTAGTTTGTGAAGAACTATTTATTATTATTATTATTATTATTATTATTATTATTATTATTATTATTATTATTATTATTATTATTATTATTATTATTATTATTATTATTATTATTATTAATGTAGCTATGATACCAGGTTAAAGCTGCTAAAGTATTTGATTTTTATAATGTTTCATAATGAGTACATGAGCAGCACATAAAGCCAGTGGCGGATGCAAGTAAGGCTCGAGGGAATTTCATCCCCAAGTGTGGATTCTTATTCAACGTTCCAAATTACTTACACTGTACATATCACTGCACTTAAGCATATTTTAGACTGATCACATCACACACGACTTTTAATAGCAATTATAACATATTCGCTAAAGGATAGTTACTAACGAATTACGTGCGATCTCAAATTAAAGTATAAAAAATTTTATAGTAATGATATTGAGTGTATAAAATTTTTATAGTTCAAGCACCCAAAGATGAAAATTTGCCTAAATAAAATGTTGTGCCTCTTGAAGATGTTCAATTCTGTTGGATTCAAAGTTCAGACTGCCTTGAACAACAATTTTAGTCTACGATTCCAAATTAAATATCTGTTAAATTTCTTTCCAGATATTTTTTTTAGTACAATGAAATTATGTTGACTTTTCATAAAAAGAAAAAATTAAGTCATTTCACACATGCGCACCATAAATATTTATTCCCCATGTGCTGCAAATATATTATTCCTCATGTGTTCACTATCCCCGAGATGGTTTATAGATCTTATCAGAATGGAAGTCCAACTAAGTTATGATTCAACAGGCTTAATTGGGTTCAACTAATTTTTTTTTCTTCTTTATATACTACTATTTATAAAAAGGTTTAAGAATATATTTATAATTCTTTTTCATTTCTGAAACATCAACAAATTTTTAATTTTTTTAAATTATAAATGAGTTTCTATCATCATCATTATTATTATTATTATTAAGGGTTAATTACAGAAAAAAGCTCAAACTATAGAGTATTTTTCAATATTTGTACTAAACTTTATTTTGTTACAATTTGAACACTAAACTTTCAAATATTTTTCAATGTTGAAACTCCGTCGATATTTCTCTTAGTTTAAACGGAAGCAACTGGTATGGACGCCCAAGTGGATTTAGAGACGGATATTTCCGTCGCTATTCAGTCCAAAAAATAATTAAGCTGCCACATCAGGTTTGCGTTTCCTAGCAAATTAGCGACGAAATTTCCATCGCTAAAAATATTAATTTTTTATAACTTAATTTAATAAATTTATAATTATAATTTATAAATAAATTAAATTATTTAATATCATATTTATTTATATTTTCTTAAAAAATTAATTATAAAGATGATGACAAATAGAAAAAATATTTAAGTTAATAAAATTTGTCTATTTTAAAAATTAAGGGCAAAAAACAAAAATATTTTCCTGTTCATAATTTTTACTACAAAAATACATCTCAATTTATTAGTTTTTTCGATTGAAAATTGAAATATAGAGGTGCATGACTATGAAACAACATAGTCATACCTAATTCTCTTATAATATGGTGGCAACGCTCAACCATACCTGTTTGTTCAGGAGTATAAGGACACAAAATCTGATGAACAATTCTTGTGGACAAAAAATAAGATGATAGCCGAGAATTAACCAAATTCTCCCCCACCATCAGAATGAAAATTTTTTATTTTCTTATTGAATTGGCATTCAACATATTGTTCAAAAGATAAAAAAAAGCAACAAAGAAATTAAATTTATTATATAAAGGAATGATCCAAGTATACTTGGTGAAATCATCAACTAAACATGCATAAAAGTGAAAATTGCCAATATATAAAACTGGGGTGGGGCCCCAAAGATCACAATGTATCTTATCAAAAGCATTAGAGCTTGAGTGTTCAGATAAACCAAAAGGAAGTTTACTTAATTTTTCTAACTGACAACTATCACACAGATGATCTACTTTGGAATACCCGACAACTTCAATGAGCCCTTTTATTCTTTAACAATGAAATTGTAGAAAATTGTGGATGGCCCAAACGTTGATGCCATATGTTTGTAGAGCCTGATTTGAATCTGTAAGAAAAATACGCTTCTGGCTCATTGGGCAAGACATATAGATTATCCTTCTGTGTCCCGGTGAAGAGTGGATGACCTGTGTTCCGTGCCTTTATACAAAAATTAACATCAGAAAATTCACAATTGATAGGAAATTGAGAAGTGAGTTGACTTACAGAAAGTAAATTCTTTTTGAGATTGGGCACTAAAAGAACAATATCAATATCATAAAGAGGTAACTCGTGGTTTTTTTGTTTGATAGAAGAATTCCCAATACCTGTTATTGGAAAGGAAGATCCATCGCCAATAAGGATGGAATCAGTTCCATTATATCAATGAATATGTGTTAACATACCTTGTTATCCAGTCATATGGTTTGATGCACTTGTGTCTTAAGTCCATTCCGTGTCAATGACTGAGTTATTCAGTGTAAGTGCTGCAAGTGCTTATGGTAGTGTATGATTTTGACGTGTTTTCTTTGGTAACCATCAGCAAATTTTGGCAATATGACCACTTTTGTCATAGATTTGATAGGTGGTATCCCGATACAAGGCCCTTTCTTCGGCAATCATTCTTCGTTCTCCAGGCGCTGAGGGTTTGCGTTGTTGATTAGCTGTACCTAAATAATCTTTGGGCTGACCACGAGATTGATGTGCTTGAAACCCACGACCAGTAGAAGTGAAGGTGCTGGGATGGTCTTTAGATATAAGTGATTGGTGTTGTTTTTGTTGTTGCCCATAGAAAGCCAAGTGTGGAGTGAGATGAGAAGAAGTGGCTTCAGACTGACTTGAGAACCAGTTCCGATGATGATCCAAATTTTACAATTGAGAGATGAGTTCTGGATAGGTGGATCTTGGAGGTTTCAATATTGTTGTGGTGAAGGTTTCATACTGTGGGCCAAGGCTTGTAAATAGATAAAAAAAATTTGTCTTGATCAGGAACAGGTTTGCCAATGGCAGCAAGATTATCACACAAACATTTAAAGGTTCGTATATTGTCTGAAATAGTTTTGGTTTCATCTTTGCACAAATAGGTAAGTTGTTGTCGAAGCGTGAATTCACGCTCTTAAGAGTCTTAGGCATATGCTTCTTTGAGTGCTTCCCAAACAGCAGAAGCTGTGTCTAATCCGATAACAAGGCCAAGAGCTTCTTCGGAGAGAGTGCAGATTATCCAACCTATAAGGAGCCGATCAGATTTTTGCCAGGCAATGATTTCGTTTGTTAATGTTGATGAGGTATTTTCTATGTCTGTGGTTTCTGAATTGGATGTGGTATATTTGGTTGGAATAGGAATTGCTTTGGTGAGATGATGAATCAGATCTTGGCTTTCTACTAAGTCCAATACTTGTTCTCTCCATAATGGGTAGTTTGATGGAGTGAGTTTTAGAGTAACAAAGTTGCCAACATTTATAGATAAAGATGTCATGATGAAAAAGGAAAAAAAAAAAGATCGTTCTTCTTTGATACCAAGAAGAAAAACAAAATTGAAGAAAGTTGTAATATATTTTATTTATCTTCCTTGAATCTTAATACAAGAAGACAGAATATATATAGCACTGGTTAAGCTAATATAGCTCAACTAATGCAGTCAAACTAGCCACAAAAGAATAAATCAAAGATACAAAACAGCTGTAGTTTCCTATATCAAAAGAACTACCATGTATGTAGGAAATTGTTGTTCAATGGAGTCTTGGACACCAATCATATCCCTTGACTTGATATTGAAGGAATATTTGAATGAGCACATCCTTCCTTATCACTCCATTAAACGTAGAATATGCCTTGTATCTCCTAAGGCTCATTCAACTGAATCAAGCTTGTCAATAATTTTTTATTCAGTATGGTTCGTATCTCCTAAGGCTCATTCAACTGAATATGCCTATCAGAATATTTACAAACCATATGGAGGACCACATATTGGCAATAAATAAATAAATAATTAAGAAAAGATTAACAATACTTATCCAACTACTAGTTTGATTCTAATTTATTCCTAAACTATCCATTATTTATGTAACTATGATGAGATTAACTTATAATTTTTTAATATGATTTTACTGACGTGGCATGTGAAGGATAATATGTGGCAACTTGTTGGGAGGATTGTACTTAGCACATGATGTGATGTGGTTGTTTTTTTTTATTATTTTTTGGAAATTGTAGACGTGCAGTGCACTATCTGGCCCAATTAATTTCTTAAAAATGACAAGAATTGTACTCGGGTTACATTTAATTTGGAATTAATAAGAAGATAAAATGCAATAGTTTTTTTTTCTTAAAACCGAATTATCTGATCCAAATGTAATAAATATTATTGGCTGGTTCGTATTTCTTCTTCTTAAATAATTTTTTTTTTTAATTCGATCTTTGCAAATAGAAAAATGCTGAAATATTATGCGAATTAATAGAAATTTATAAACTTCTAGACATTTTGGAGAAAGAAAGTGATAAACTCTTATCGAAATTTAATGTCATTTAAACTAATAAACAAACTTTATAATATAAATTTTCCAAATTTTGACAGTATTTAAACTTTTATCTGAATATTATAAATATTAAAAAGCTCAATTTAATTGTGGTGTATTATGCTAAAAATGAATTTAATGAATAGTTTTAATTTTTATTTTTTTATTTTTATAATAAATAGAAAAGACTCAGTATTAAATTCATTAAACTCACTTCCTAGATCATAGCTAGGAAAATATTTATTTATTGTCATTATAACATTAAAGAGAACTTGATAAAAATAAGTAAATTAATACACTTATTTATGAATTTAAAGAGGTAGACTAGATGTCCAATTATAAATCATGTGATAACATTCCCTGGGCCTATATTCTGGAGTAAAGTGACCTCCTCCCTGCACAAATAAACATTTAAATTCCACATTATTAGTATATATATTTATTAAGAGAATTAATTTTGTAAAAAAAATAAGAAAATTTATTTACTTTCACAGTTGCATATGTTAAACTGAATTCCTCCTTTTCAAACTTTTCGGTGTACCTAAAAACAGCAAAATGTCAATTGAAATGTAAATAATCTCATAATTTTGTTAATAAATAGAAATTTTGATTCTTGAATTTAATAATAATAATAATAATAATAATAATAATAATAATAATAATAATAATAATAATAATAATAATAATAATAATAATAATAATAATAATAATAATAATAATAATAATGTTTCAATATACATACCCTGCAGTTTCATTATCCACAAACCAAGGCCTCCATTTCTCAGTCAAATTCAAATCAAGCAACCCTATCCATTTTTGTGTTCCAATATTTGGAATATCCATGTCATGATCACCACTGTTGAAAATAATTATTAATTTAACTCAAATTTTCATTTTTCATTTATAAAAAAAAAAGAATTTAAATTTATGATTGTTATTATATTTACCTCATTATTATGCCTCTGAGGTTGGTTTGTGTCAAAGTTTTGTGATAATCTACCACACTGAAGTTGAAATCTTTTTGGTATGTTACATGATCAACCGAATAATTATATATTGCCCATGGGCTTGGCGTCGTCCCCTAATAATTTTTAGGAAGAAATAAAAAATTACTGCTTTATAAATTATATATATATAAATATAATTTATTTATTTGAGATTATACATACTATCTCAACTTGCAGAGCTTCTTGAACTTCTTGGAAGTTGGCCCAAACATTGCAAATCTCATGATTAAATTTCTACAAAACACAAAGGAACATTATTTAACCATTATATATATAGATAGATTAAATTCTAGTGGTTGTTACTTATTAGTGCAATATTCTAAGTATATATAGAATAAAATACAAAAATAGCCCTAACATCTGGATAATTTTTCATTTATGTTTTCTTTTACAACTTGGGAATTATGATTTTTAAAATTATTTTAAGCTAAAATTATTAGTTAAAATTTTATTCACTTTTATGTCAATTTTTTTTTAAATGCTATTGAATATTATTGAACTCAGAAAGAAAAAGAAATTACCCTGCACTGGGGACTATCAGTATCAGATGGCTGATCAAGTAAGCTCGCAAGTTCCTCTTGCAGCGATCTATGAAGCTGAGAAGATGGTTGATTGGGAAGAGGGGTATTCTTGCAAGCAGGCTCCAAAATTTGAAGTGCGTTTATATTTTCTATTAGCTGCACTATTCAAATTTAATTGTTAATAATAATTATTAATTAATTATGTAGTAAACAAATATCTCAATTTCATAAAAAAACTATAGTAATTGATAAAAATACCCTTTTATATTTTTAAAAATTTAGTTAATTTTAGTTAAAAGTAGAGAGTAAAAGAAAGAGAAATATTTAATAAGTTGTATAATAAATAGAGGTATACATATACACATATCTCTTAAATTTTTAAAATGATATTTGAAGTGGAACAAAGTAAAATAGGAAAAAATATCTCTTAAAATAGTACGGAATTAGTAATTAAAGAAAAGCCAACATCTAACCTTGTTGACCTCAGCCACAGCTTCATTGCATTCTTCTGTTGTAGGAAATAAAAAATTCCCATTGCATTTAGCATCAACATCCTTGAAATAGAGAACAAGTTTATAATAATAATAATAATAATAATAATAATAATTCGAAACCTCACTGTCCTAATCATCATATGCAACACATGAAATGACAACTCTAATTATAACTTCGATTTTATAAAAGAAATTAATGTTTGACAAAAAAAAAATTCTTATAAAAGAAATGTACCTCAAAGATGTAATCTGAGATAAGCCCCATTCTGTTAGCATAAGGAATTTTTGAATTGAAATCATAATAAAAATGTGCTCCCGGACTCACTAAAATATATCCCTGTTCAAAATTACAAAATAAAAAAAATTAATATTTTGAAAAATTTTAATGTAAATATTTTTAAGTAAATATAATATATGTTTTGAAATTCGAAAGTCCATGAAAATTTTCCAATATTTCTGTAAATTAAAGAGGAAGAATAAACCATTTACCTTCATGTTCACATGTGGCTCCCTTCCTGCTGCATTATCTGTATTTTTTCAGTAAAAACAACAAACTTTTAGGTGATTAATTAGATTTAATTAAGAATAATTCCCCAAAACTCTTCCCATTATTATTGAAAATCCAAAATTATAGGGTCAACAAATAATTATGTCCATTATAGGAATCATACAGTCAATAAATTTTGGATATAAACATATGGCTGATCTGAGCTGAGCAAATAAATAAAATTTACCTGCTAATATGGAAGTTAAAGCAATCGGAACAGGATTGCCACTGAACCCATCACCGGAAATGTAAATTCCATTGCTCTTAAAATCTTCGTGGTCTTCCAACCACTGAATTAATTAAATTCAGATAGAAAAAGATTAAGATATTATTTAATTATATATTTTTCACACTAGAGAAATTAAAATACCTTGTGAATAAAGTTGTTGAGAGTAGTAGCAAATTGAAGGTTGCATGTGTTGTAACCTTCGGGTGTTTTTGCATAAGAAAAACCAGTGCCAACAGGTCCATCCACAAATAATATGTTCATGAACTGCATGCATATTAAAAAGTTCATAATTTTTTTAATAAATTCATAAATCAAATATGAGTGTATATATATATATATATATATATATATATATATATATATATATATATATATATATATATATATATATATATATATATATATATATATATATATATTGGTGTAAGATTTCACCTTGGTCCAATCATTCTGGCATGGTCCCATCAAATGGGTAGCTCAAATTAAAGGATAATGGACCTAACCAAATATATATATACACATATTAGTTAATATACAAAAAAAATTTTCTTTCAATTTAATGTGTGTGTATACATATAAACTAAAGGTATATTACATAAATTCTCCTTCTCTCCTTGTCCCCTGATTTATATCACATGTGAAATTATTCTTTAAACTTATTAAAAATACAAATAATAGCTATATATTATTAAAAATTATATAAAATACCTCATGAATTTTTAAGAATATCCAATTATCTTCTTTCATTGTTTACATACCATGATGTGACAAGTGTAATAAAGTAGTATTCTGATATTTTTAATAAATTCAGAAATAATCTAACACCTAATAACACTTTAGGGAATGAATTTATATATTATCCCCAAACTAAATTAGTGAGAATATAATATTGTTAAAAAATATTTTAGCTTTACACTAACTTAAATTTAAGAGAATATTTTGAATTCGAGTATCTATATCTCTTTTCACAATCTCTTTATTAAAAAATTAAAATAAAATAAAAAACAATTACCAAACTCATAAAAGAAAGCCCACAGACTAGAGTAACCAGGTCCTCCACTAATCCAATATAGGATTGGGTCTGTTGAAGGATTATTTTGTGATTGCACAAAATAGTGAAACAGCTGCTGGTTGTCATTATTCAAACCCACATACCTACAATTTAATTAAACAATAAATAATTTTATAATAATGACATATATTCATAAAAAAAGTATAATTTGCCATAATATTTTATTAAAAGAGATTATTTATTCTTAATGTTTATTTTGGAGCCAATTTTCCTTTTACATTTTCATTGTACGTACTAAAATTCCCCTCTATATAAATCCATCGAGTTTTTCAACTATATAATCTTATTCCAATTCATTTTTTTTCCTTTTTTAAAAACTATTTTCGTTTTAAATTATATCCAAAACTTATGAAATAACTTCAAAACGTAAACTTCTACAAACTTTTGATATCAATCAAGCGAGCTTTCTCTATGCTAGGATTTTTCTAAGTATATTAAACGGAATCATAAAGTTACTCATAAAATCTTAAATTTGTTTTCTAACTATACCGAGTAACTCTATAAATCCACCTTAAATAGTTGAAAATTTTTTATTATAAAGCATGTTTATTTTGATTGATATCAAAGTTTTGGTAGAAATTTTTTAAAATAATTTTATAAGTTTAGAACATAATTTAAAATGAAAAAAAAAATTGAGAAAAAAATTAAATTTGAGTAAGAATATAAAAGAAAAATTAAAAAAAAATATGGGGGCATTTTAGTACTTATGATGAAAACATGAAAATAAAATCAGTTTCAAAACGTTAAGTACAAATAAATTCCTTCAACAAAAGGTTAGGAGAAAACTAAAACTTAAAAAAAAAAATTATATAACTCATATATACAGAGAGTTAATTAAACAAGTAAAATTGAATGGTTAGGAGGTTTCTCTGCCTTTGTTCGGGGCAGAAATGCTTATATAGCCGAGCTGTGGGGTGTTTTTATTGGCCTTCAAGAAGCATGGAAGAGAGGGTGGAACAAAATTAATCTTCAGGTGGACAACAGTAGTGTGGTGAGTATCATCACAAAAGATCTTCAGCCCCTCCCTCCCTATAGTCATATTATCTCGCGCATCAGGAACCTCCTTTGTCGAAAATGGCACATAAAAATCTCACATGTCTTCAGAGAAGCCAACAAGGCAGCAGACTATCTTGCTTCCTGGACCTACACCCAGGACGCCCAATTTACTTGGCATCATCAGTATCCGAATGGTCTGAAAGAGATCCTTTTTAACGATAGTAGGGGCACTTTGGCCCAGAGAAGTATTAGCTTGTAATTTGTAGTGTTCTGTCTCTTCTTCTTATAAAAAAAAAACAAGTAAAATTGAATCTTATAAAAAAAAAAATTTTTTTGAAGTACTAATTATAGGAAAAATTGAATACTAACCCAGTTTCCAATGTAAAAGGAAGTGAACCATAACCAGGTAAGCTACTTATGCTGCCACACGAGGCAGATTTCACAATCAAAATCAAGAAAAAGAAAACATGACATTTCATGTTGATCAAGAAATTATTAAGTGTTTTTTTTTAAATATCTGGAGGTGGTAATACTAGGGTATCTTTGCCCCCTTATATAGGATAAAATCCCACAAAAAAGCCACAAACTTGTAGAATTTATTTAAAAAAAAAAAAAACTACTTGCACGTTTTTTTTTATTTATCCGACTTTGATTAGAGAGAATCTTTTAACATGCTACCACAAACACCATAGTCAAGCACACAATCCCATGAAATAAAGGGGAAAAATATTTATAATAATGTTCTTTACAGTCTTAATGTTTTTGCTGTTATAGTTCCATTATCGCAAAACTACTCTAAAATTGACTTAGTGTGTGAGATGTAGAATCTATGTCGAATTGCCATTTAACCAGACTGCTATCACTTGGATCTCTTTTCAGGATAGAACATCAGGTGCATGTATTTCTACTAGCTAACTAATCTCTAAAGAAAAAAACCATATTTTAATTCTTGTACGTTTGAGTTTCTATACTTTTAAAATTACACAATA
>JBBPFJ010000171.1:73536-127961 GCA_037975025.1 Excoecaria agallocha
CCGTGTTTAATTTTATTAGAAAAGATCTTAAACAGGAAACAGATCCCTTATTTAAACATAGCATAGATGCCTCAAATATTCTAAATGCATCAACTACTGTTTCTCGCACAAAAATAGAACAGCGCAGGTTTTACAAAGATAGACCATCCGTCCAGTTAGCAACCATTCTGTAGCATTCTCTTGGCTTGTACTCTGGGGTGAAGTGACCTCCTCCCTATTCAAATATATATCAATTAAATTAAATCAACAAATAATAATAATAAGAGTGTTAGTTCTGCTAGTAATATATAACGATGTGTTGCATGAAGCACATTGTCTAATTAAAATAAATAAATATTTTCATCTGATTTGACCTTACACAATTTAAGACACATTGCTATGTAGTGCACCAAGTAGCTATGGTAACAGTAATAATAGTAGTAAAATGCACTCGTACCTTTACTGTGGAAAATGTTACACTGAAAGCATCACTTTCAAATTTTCTTGTGTATCTGCATAAACATTTAAAGATTTAAGAATAACATTTGAAAATTTAGGAAGGGTATGCATTGAAGGGATGTACATCGCACTGTAATAATATGAGAAAAAAAATAAAAATAGAAACACATACCCTGCAGTTTCATTAACGTCTACAAACCAAGTCCTCCAATTCTCAGTCACAGGCACCCCAAGTGTCTACATCCATTTTTGAATTGAAATGTGTGGAATGTCCATATCATGATCCCCACTGTTATATATATATATATATATATATATATATATATATATATGTTAGTCATAAATTTATATCAATTTATTTTCAACATTAATCCGTTATGCAATTGTGTTAAACACTAATAAAATCAATCGATTGACTAAAACATATTAGCTATTTTGATCAGCTGATTGAAAGGTGTGTTGCATGTGGTGCATGTGCGCACTGCAAACCAAATTATCTTCCATTTGTTTCAGATGGCTAGTTAAAATTAAATTCCCAAATAAATATTAACATTAAGAATGAATAAACATTTAATAATTAATATTAATTTTCATTAAGTACTCTCATATAATTTATTATTCAGAATTAAAAAAAAAATGATAATTACCTGATAATTAAACCCCTGATGTTTGTCTTGGCGAGATCTTGGTGAATAGGGACCAAATCCCTAATATCATCTTTATAATAACTTACTTTGTCCAGTGTTTCATTGTATAGTGCCCATGGAGAAGGTTTTGTTCCCTAATAATAATAATAATAATAATAATAATAACTCCTAGTGCATCTGCTACTCCTTCGTAATCAGCCCAAACATTGCAGACTTCATTATTATATTTCTATACATTTCAAAGTTTTTTTTTTTCTCATGTTGTATTCTAAAATATCATTCATATATATATATATAAGCAAGCAGCATAATTTAACAAAAAAAAAAAAGAAGAAAGAATAACCATTAATAAAAATATATATATTTATTACCCTGCACCAATGTCTTGGAGGATCCTCGGCTTGAGGTTGATTATCAGATTCAGTTGGTAATTTAAGAAGACTTTCAAATGAAGGACTGGCTTCAGGTGCTATTGGTGTTAGCTGTGCGTCACCACCAGAGGCTAGTTCTAATATGTGTGCTGTATTTATGTTGCTGATAAACTGGAAAAAATAATAATAATTAATAATAATCCAAACACTATTTAATTTCCTAAAAACACTATTAATTATAATAATTAGAGTTATATATTTTATATTAATTGTGTATTTCAACCGACCTTTTGAAGTTCCGCCACTTGTGAAGAACATAAATCATTTGAAGGAGTAAGAAATTTTCCTTCGCAGGCTTG
Source organism: Excoecaria agallocha (assembly GCA_037975025.1). Taxonomy (NCBI): domain Eukaryota; kingdom Viridiplantae; phylum Streptophyta; class Magnoliopsida; order Malpighiales; family Euphorbiaceae; genus Excoecaria; species Excoecaria agallocha. The sequence continues at coordinate 75,352 of JBBPFJ010000171.1, forward strand.
CTGAGCAGGCTAAAAACACAGAAAACCAAACAAAATTAGCATTTAATTATCTGATTTATATTAAATATGCATATAATTGGCACAAATTATCTTTATTTTCTTACAATTTTTATCTACCTGTAAATTTTATAAATTATAACACTTCACCTTATATATTCCATCTATGATAAATCCCGTTCTGTGAGCAAATTCGTATCTTAAATTAAAATCATCAGTTAAATTTGTTCTTGGACCAATCAACAAATAACCTTGCTCCAAACCCAAACAATAATATATTGGAGATGAAAATATTATGATTATGAGCATAATAATATAATATTTTTCAAACAAAATTTTTAATTTTAGATTTTTTTTGAAGTTGATTATTAATTAATTAACATTGCTATTCTCTTATTTTTTTTCAAAAGAAAAATAAATACATAATCAAATCATACCGCTAGATTCACTTGTGCCAGCAGTCCTGCTTCATTATCTACATTTTAATCGCATAACAAAAAAAAATAAAATAAGGCTATTTAGGGAGAAATTTGGACTTTCTTTTGCATCTATAATTTTATTTTATTAAAATTTTTTATAACACATTTTTTATTTCTGTATTTATAATTTTATTAATAATAATTTTTAATTAATTTAGTTTACCTTGTTGTAAGTAATCCACAGCAAGTGGAATAAAATTTCCACTAAACCCATCACCAGATAAGTACATGGGATTGGATCGAAAACGCCAATATGTTGCCAACCACTGCACAGAATTTACAAAATTAGGGAATAAATAAATTTCCTTTTTTTTTTTTTAAATGATACTCCAAGCATACACTAAAAATATCATAAATAATTAATTTAACAACTCTATTTTTTTTATTTGTTAGTGACTATTTTTTTTATTTTTAATATTTGAAATTTAGGATACCTTGTGAATAAATTCTTTAAGATCATTTGCAAACTTGAAATTGCCAGTAGCATAACCTTCAGGGGTTTTTGCATAAGAAAATCCAGTCCCAGCAGGTCCATCTATATATAATATATTCATGAACTGCAAAACCATCAAACACAAATTAATTTTTTTTTGCAATTAAAGTATTAATATTAATATTTTTTTTCGTTTTCTTGGCTAAAAAAAAAAAGAAAAAGAAAAAGAAAAGAAAAGACAGAAAGTTAAACGTTAAAAGAGAAATTTTACCTTTGTCCATCTGTATTCGTTGTCGATAAGCTTAGGCAAGGTGCCATCAAATGTGTAGCTCAAATCAAAGCTCAATGGACCTAAAAATAAATAAAATAAAATGTTGTCAACAATGCAATTTATTTTATTTGCTAATTAATAAGGTTTGGCTTATATAAATGAAGGGCATAATTAATAAATCAAGTATAAAATTAGATCTTAATTAAAGGTCTCTACGTTTATTAGCCTTCTTAATCCAAATTAATAGGATTAGTGGATTTTCGGATGGTTATAATTATTTTTTTCTTAATTTATGTGCCAAATCGAAGGGATCTTATTGCAATTATTATATTTTTATTATTGCTTTTTTAAATTTTTGTGTGCCAAATTAAAGGGATCTGATTAAAAATGAGTAAACCATTGAAATAAGGCTTTTCCCAAAGAAAAAATGTAAAATAAACAAGGGATAGTATACAAATTCTAAATTTGTTAAAAATATTAAATTATCTTTTATAAAAATACACGGGACCTTACAAAAAGCGCATAAAACTTTCAACGCTTTTGAGACAAAGATAATTTGATATTTTTAACAAATTTTAAATAGATAATATATTAAAAAAATAATAGTTTAGAGAAATTTATGTATTTACCGAATAAATAATAAATGCATTACCATGAATGTAGAAAAATCCCCATAGGCTAGAGAAACCAGGGCCTCCATCGACCCAAACAAGAAGCGGGTCTTTTGCTGGATCTCTTTCAGACATCACAAAGTAGTAGAATAACTGGTTCACTTGATTATGCACACCTATATACCTTCATTTTCAAACATGATCTATTTCATTAATTCTTTATATATATATATACAAACACACACAAACATATCTATACAATTACAAGTATATTACAAAAAAAAAAAAAAAAACACAATAAATAAATAAATAGGTGTAGTGATGAGTTATGGTATAATATGTGGAGGTAAGTAGCAGAGAGAAAAGACTAACCCAGTTTCTAGGTTGAAGGGAAGGGTACCATTATAGCCAGGTAAAGTATTGGTTACGAAAGGAGGAGTATAAGCTGTGGCTTCGCAAACCAAAATCAACCCAAGAAGAAGAATAACAGCTTGAAGTTTCATCGTGGAACTTCTTAAATAGAAATCTTTTTTTGGTGTGAATAATCTGTTGCGCTTACCTCTCCTTATATACTAATTTCATCTCACTTCCAAACAAATCCACTACAGTTACATGCATGAATTTATTTATGTAAAATCAACCCACTGGTTTCCATATTGCAAAAAGAAAAGAAAAGAAAACAACTCACTGGCTGCACGTACTTCAATGCCACGTTTTAAGGATTTGGGTTGGACTCATCTGCCTAAAACTATAGTTTTATGGTTAAATCTAACACATATATATATATAGTTTTTAATTTCAAATTCAAAAAGAATTGTTAGGTTATATATCACTACAAAAAAAAAACTGCAAATTAGCGACGAAATATTCCTTCGCTAATTACCTGATACCGTCGCTATTAAGCTAATTTTTTCCGTCGCTAATTTATATTCATAATTAGTTGCTGAAATATAATAACATTTAGCGACTACATTTATCTGTCGCTAATGATTATTGTATAAATAACGACAGGTTGCCACTAATAACTCCCATCACTAAATTTGTTGCTAATTATTTGTGAAATTCTTATTTTTACATATTAGCGACAGTTGTTGTTGCGAATCCGTCGCTAAATTATAGCAAAATTTAATTTTTTCAGTATTTATTAATTTTCATCATATACATAATAATGATCACACATATACATACACATATATATTTATTTATTCCAAAACATAATATATTCCAAAATACATATATAAAAGTAATTGAAATAGTATATAATGTTTGATAAAAGTAATTGAAATCATACATAATGTCATTAAACAATCTCTTAAAATAATAAAACAAAATAATAATAATATCCTCCTAAATAACATCAACAATTGTTCCTTCTCCTGCTTCTTATGTTCACTTTCAATCAATTTTCAGACTTTCCTTTGTTGCATAGATGAGCTTGTTTTCCCTCAAATTCACAATCCAGAGTAGAATCTACAGTAGCAATTGACAAAACAACTAAATCTATAAAAAATCATGAATAATATTTCAGTAGATATAATAGAACTCTTTAGCATTTGCAAAATTATGATCGGCACCGAGGGCAACGGTGGCAGAATGGATGCAAGAGCGGTGCCCTCTTCTTTTCCTCATGTTCTTGCTCCACTTTCTCTATTTAGGTCCCTTTTTGGTTCTTTTCTTTTCTTTTTTTAAAGGTTACTTTCGTTTATAAACTTTTGTAGCCACACAAATTCTCTTGGTCCCGAAATTTTCATCTCTTTTTATCTTCTTTTTATTATATATATCCAATAAATATCTCACTCCAAGCTTCTAGAACCTAAAGGTCTTCTTAAATTATTATTATTATCCAATAATAAACTTAAATCTTATTATTATTTTCTTAATAATTATTATACATTTATTTGTTTTAAATCCTTTGTCATTAGTTCTTAAATTTTTGCTTTAAATTCAAATTATAAACTATGCAAACAAATCAATCCTAGAACTAGTATCAAATACTATACACCCATATTAAAAATGCTCTCGCAAGATTTCAAAATTTTGGAACGTTACAATTAAGTTTGAATAAAAATAATTTAATTATAGAACTAGACATTTCAATTATTAAAAACTGAAGTTAATTTAATTAATTAATTCTTATTAAATTAAATAATAAATTAAACTTAAAATTATATACGCATTAAATTGAAATAGTGGAGAGAGGTGAGAGGAGAGAAAATGTTATTTTTATATGTAGGGTTAATTTATGAAATTACTAAAATACTCCTACCAAATTTCATCATTTTATCCTTGTATTCAAGGATAATTTTGTAAATATATATAACTAAAATTTTAATAATTTAAAATTTGCTCAAAATTTTAACAAAATAAAAATTAATTATAAATTTTTCATAATCATTTTAAATTAAATAATAATAAATATTATATTATTATATAAATATAACAAATATATATATATAGTTTTTAATTTAAAATTCAAAAAGAATTGTTAGGTTATATATCACTACCAAAAAAAGTACCGTCGCTAATTACCTGATTCCCGTCGCTAATTGTTTAACTATAACAATTTACTATTAGCGATAAATAATTTCCGTCGCTAAACCGTCGGAAAAGGAGCTATATTTTCCCTCCAAGATGAGCGACTAAAACTTTGGTCGCGAAATTTTCTGGAAGTAATTTGATGAATAAAAAATTATAAAATATAGCGACGGAAAAATTAGTCGCTAAATCTGTCTCAAAACACAGCGTGGTCAATTCCTTTAATAATTAGCGACTGTTCATTGTTTTGTCGCTATTGCGTCGCAAAAATTAGAAAATATCCTCCTCACGACGGAATTGTAAAACAGTCTGGAATCCGTTGCAAAATGTGCGACGAAATAATACCGTTGCTAATTTTAGTCACTAATTGACAGCTTTTTTGCAGTGTATATAGTTATTGCCTCAAAATTATTTACATAGTCCAAAATAGTTTCATTACGTTATTTATTAAACCTTATTATGTCCCTTCAACGATGAATAGGTCATTATATCCAGCATGATTGTGAACTTTCTATCAATGAAAATTCCATTTAATTCTATTTTTTTATTCAGTGCGTCTTCAAGAAATTCAAGAATTAACCGTGATAATATATAGATCCCATAGATCAGGGATTCTTGTTCATATCTTGTCTTTTAACATCTAGGCTCTATCTCATATGAGTATAGCATAACAAGCAGTATCATATCCTTGAAATTTGCACCCTTCGTATTGCCAGTTCGAATCTTCATGATATGGTTTCATTGTGGTGCTTTATTGCTATGATTACACTACTGGGTAAGCTGCTCCTACATTTTCATTATTGAATTGCATATCCAGTATAAAATCTACCAAACATTTATACACTCAATATTATATAACTTTCACATTTGCTGAATGTTTAGTTTATAATTTGAATTGGAAACAAATTGAAAAAAAAATTATATTTTTAATTTATCTCAAAAAAATTAACAATCAATTGGAAAAAGCTTTTAGAATTTTTTTCAATTTTATCTTAACTATTTCATATCTTAATTCGGAAAATATTTCAATTTTATTTTAATTTTTTTTATCTGAATCAGTTTAACAAACGTTAGCTAAGTGTATTTCATTTTTATAGATAATCAATATAAAATACTCAATGCATCCTTTCATGTTCAAAGTCAAATACAAGCGGAAAATGTAAAGCGTTAATTTTGCAGGACTTCGAACCATCCAATATCAAATATTAGTGGACTAGTGACTTTGATATCATGTAAAAAAATGATTTTGAATTTAACTTAATCTCAAAAGTTAAATTGTAAAGCGAAGATTTCTCAAATCTTTATAAGATATATTTTATTTTCATAAGTAATCTATAAGAAATATTTAACAAAAGATAATTCATAAAGTGTATAAAAAACTAAAAAGTTTTAAGTGTTTAAGTGAATTATTGAAGAATAATTCACAAAAGTAATAAAAAAGATAAAGTGAAAAAGAAAGAAAAGAAGTAAAAGAAAGAAAAAGCTATTGAATGGTCAAAAGCACTAAAAAGAGTACGATTGATAAAAATATATTGTATTCAAGTTAGTTTTTGTTAAATGATAAATATTGTTATGTATACCGATGGATAAGTGTCAATAAGTGATGTGAAATGACTATCATTGACATGCAAACTCTATACCAATGACCATCTTTAAGAACTTGAAGGCCTTCCACTTCTCGACGATCAGGTCCTTACAATCCTTAGCAGGATAAGGTGGTTGTGCAGAAGAATCGTCACTTGTTAGATATGGTTCGCATATTGCTTTTGCAGTCTTCAGTTCCATCTAAATTTTGGTTGAAAGCTTTGGCTACTGCAATCTATTTAATTAATCATATTCCTTCTCAACGGTTCAATTTTGATTCTCCTTATTACCACCTATTCCGTATGCACCCTAATTATCATACACTACACACATTTAGTTGTGTTTGTTTTGTTCAATTACCTTCTCACAAGTGTCACAAGCTTACAGCTCAATCAGTTTGGTGTATTTTTATGGGTTATAGTACTACTCACAAGGGGTTTTTATGCTATGATGTTGATGCCAACCGTATGTGTGTTTCTAAAAATGTGATTTTATTTACACATGAGTACTATTTTTAGCAACATGTTTCTTCTTTGAAATCCATTCTTTTTCTTCATTTTGATGGCATCTCTCACCCAATTATGCATTTTAAACCGGGTATTGTCTATCAATGATGACAGGCCCCTCCATCATCATATATTTTTTCCGACCCTGATCCATTGCCATCTCTGGTGGTCACTAAAAGAGGCACTCATGTCCATCATCCTCTAGATAGGTATGGTTTCTCTATTGCTTTATCTCATGCTATAATCCCTATTTTTTATTCTCAGGTAGTTAAACAAGCATGTTGGGTCAAAGCCATACAAGAAGAACTTCAGGCTCTTCGAGAGAATCATATATGGGATCTTGTTCCTTGTCCTATTGGTATTAAGCCCATTGGTTGTAAATGGATATATTCCATTAAGTTGCGATCTAATGGGTCATTTGATATATATAAAGCAAGGTTGGTCACCCTTGGTAATAGGTAAGAGTATGGACTAGAATACGAGGAGGCATTTTCTCCTGTAGCCAAGTTGACGATTGTGCGACTCATTCTTGCTATTGCTGCTTTCAAGGGGTGGTTCTTACAATAAATGGATGTGAAAAATACTTTTTTGCATAGAGATCTTAAGGAAGATGTATACATGACCCTACAATCTGGATTATTTTCTACACCTGTTTAGATGTTTGAAAGTTAAATAAGTCACTCTATGGTAAATATGTTATCTCCCCCCTTTTAGATCGAGGTTTTTTGCCTTTTATATCAAGGAAGAGTTTGAAACCTTTTCCAAATTTGTTCCATAAGAATTTGCCTTGGAAATCCCTAAAAATTTGATCATTTAAATAGATTTTTAACCCATTTTAAAACATGAAAATTCTAGAAACCCCCCCCCCCCCCACAGATGAGCGTTTGTGAGTTAGGAATAACCACAGACAGTCAAAACAAGTCGTGCACCAGAAAATGGGCACGGATAGGTGTCTATCCATGACAGACGGCCGTCTATAATAGAAAAGCTCCATTACCAAAGACTTTTCAAGATTTTTTTCATCCCCTAGAAATGCAAAGTTAAAATCGACAAAAATATTTTAGAAAAAAGTGTGAAAATCATGGACGAGATTCTGAGTTTGCATCTTTCATTCAAAATCTCATCATTAGGTAACTCTGATTTGAGTTGTCTCAAAATTTGGTTTTAACAATGTTGTTGTAAAGTGCGACAATAGACTGGATGTGGATATGATTTGTGGCGAATGCTCTATAAATTCCTCCTACATCTCTCTCATTAATCTCATTAGTCAAACCTCGAGAAACTTTCTAGCTATTTCATTTCACCACATTCACCGAGAAACCAACTTTGCAACGGACTTCCTTTCTCACCTCGCATATGGGTTTCCTCCGGACTATAACATCTTACACTTGAAAACCTCATGGGATGGATAATTAGCTTTGTCATGATTTTTTTGGGATTTTTTATGTTTTTTAGTGTTTTGTTCTAGTGAGCTTTGCTCATCTTCTTTTATAATAATAATAATAATAAACAAACATCTGGACAAATTTAATATATGTGGGATAATCGACGTATATTTAATCTAATAATTTAGATTTATGCGCACCCCATTTTATAACAAATGTAAGCAATAATCTATTTAATTTTGTTAGAAAAGATCTTAAATAGGATACAGATCCCTTATTTAAACATAGCACAGACGCCTCGAATATTCTAAAGGCATTAACTCCTATTTCTTACATAAAATATAACCGCATAAATTTTACAGAGATAGACCGTCCGTCCAATTAGCAACCATGTTGTAACATTCTCTTGGCAAGTACTCTGGGGTGAAGTGACCTCCTCCCTATTCAAATATATATCAATTAAATTAAATCAACAAATAATAATAATAATTAAGAGAATTAATTCGATGTGGACTACGCATCCAACAGTTTGCTGTACAATATGTACCATCCAATTAAAAAATAAAAAATAAATATTTTTATTCTAGTAGACAGTACAAATGGTGTTGCACACACTGTATGCATCATACACTATAATAATAATAATAATAATAATAATAATAATAATAATAAAGTTTATTCATTACCTTTACTGTGGCAAATGTTACACCGAAAATATCACTTTCAAATTTTCTTGTATATCTGCACAAAAATTTAGAGATTTAAGAATTTTTGACAATTGAAAATTTACTGATGATATGGGGAGGAAAATTGTCGATATACTGTACGATGTGCATCGTTAAATCGAAAAAATTAAATTATTGCTTAATATAACTGTTTGCATCGAGTTGGTGTACAACTTCACTACAGTAATACCCTGAAATTTTTATTAAATAAGAGAGTAGAAAAGGAAAAATAATAATAAAAAATAAAAATAGAAGCACATACCCTGCAGTTTCATTAACATCAACAGACCAAGTCCTCCAATTCTCAGTCACAGGCACCCCAAGTGTCCACATCCATTTTTGAATTGAAATGTGTGGAATGTCCATATCATGATCCCCACTGTTAAATATATATATATATATATATATATATATATATATATATATATATATATATATATATATATATATATATATATATATATATATATATATATATATATATATATATATATATATATATATATATATATATATATATATATATATTTTTATGTTAGTTTATATCAATTTATAGCAATTGTGTCACACTACGAATCATCTTTGGTTAGCGGATTGGAAGGTAAGTAGAGCATGGTACACCAGCCATGCATTATACATCAAATTGTCTTCTATTTATTTCAGATAATTGATTAAAAATTAAATTCCCAAATAAATAGTAATATTCAGAAAGAATAAACATTTAATAATTAATAGTACTTTTCATTTAGGTACCTCATAATTAGACCCCTGATGTTTGTCTTAGCAAGCTCTCGGTGAATAGGGACCAAATCCCTAATATCATCTTTATTATAGCTGACTTTGTCCAGTGTTTCATTGTATAGTGCCCATGGAGAAGGTTTTGTTCCCTAACAACAACAACAACAACAACAACAACAACAACAACAACAACAATAATAATAATAATAATAATAATAATAATAATAATAATAATAAAATTAAACAAAAGTTTTGATTTTTGCACATACCGCTAAAACTCCTAAGGCATCTTGTACTCCTTCGTAATTAACCCAAACGTTGCAGACTTCATGATTATATTTCTATTAACAATATAAGCCATCAAATTAGTATAAGATATTAATTTTTCTTTTTTATTTTTTAGATATGAAAAATAAAAATTAAAAAAAGAAAAAGAAAAATGAAAATTACCCGGCACCAAGGTCTTGGAGGGTCCTCGGCTTGAGGCTGATCATCAGATTCAGTTGGTAATTTAAGAACACTTTCAGAGGAGGGACTGGCTTCAGGTGCTATTGGTGTTAGTTGTGTGTCACCACCACAGGCTGGTTCTAATATGTGTGCTGTATTTATGTTGCTGATCAACTGGAAAAAATATATAATTAATAACAATCAAATCTTATTTAATTAACTAAACCAAAAGAAATTCAAATTTTTTGGTTTTATTTTCAATTCAACGCCCTAATTTATATAGTTTAAGTCCTCCCATTCAAGCCTCTATTGGACATTTTATTACGAAAATCTTAAGTTGCTGTTATAATTGACAATTGATAATAGATTATGCATTTGATCGGTTTAGTTTAAATCGATTCGATTAAATAGAATCGAACAAAATTATATTCGGTCAGTTCAATTATATATATATATATATATATTCGTCTATTTCAACTGACCTTTCTAAGTTCCGCCACTTGTGCAGTACATAAAGCATTTGGAGGAGTTAGAAAGTTTCCTTCACAGGCTTGCTCAGCAGGCTAAAAACACAAAAAAACCTAACAAAATTAGCATTTAATTATTTGATTTAAATTAAGTATACATCTAATTATTGGCATATAATTATCTTTATTTTCTTACAATTTTTATCCTTTTTGATATTTTATAAATTATAATCCTTTACCTCAAATATTTCATCTGCGATGAATCCCATTCTGCGAGCGAATTCATATCTTAAATTAAAATCATCTGTGAAATTTGTCCCTGGAGCAATCAGCAAATAACCCTGGTCCAAACCCAAATAATAATATATTTATCTGAAAGATTATGAAAATATTATGATTACGAGCATAATAATGTAGTATTTTTCAAACAAAATTTTTTTATTTTTATAATTGTTTTGAAGTTGATAATTAATTAACATTTCTCTTGTCTTATTTTTTATTTTTCAAAAGAAAAATAAATAAAGAATCAAATCATACCGCTATATTCACCGGTGCCAGCAGTCCTGCATTATTATCTGCATTTTAATCACATAACAAACAAATAAAATAAGGCTATTGAGGGAGAATTTTGGATTTTCTTTTGCATCTGTAATCTTATTTTATTAATTTTCTTATAATACATTTTTAGGATAAAAAAATGAAATTTGAGTTTTATTCAAATGGAAAAATAATCAGATTATCAATTGTTTATATTACATATGATTTTTGTATTCATAATTTTATTAATAATAATATTTAATTAATTTATTTTACCTTTTTGTAACTGGTCCACAAGAAGTGGAATAAAATTTCCACTAAATCCATCGCCAGATAAGTACATCGGGTTGGATCGATACCTCTCATGACTTGCCAACCACTACATAGAATTTACAAAATAGGAAAAAAATAAATAAATATTGTAATTTTTAAATAATATTCTTTTTAAAATAATAAATAATTAATCTAACAACTCAATTTTTGTGAATTGAAAGTAATTTTTTTTATTTTTAATATTTGAAATTTAGGATACCTTGTGAACAAATTCGTCAAGATCATTTGTGAAATTGTAATTGCTTGTACTATAACCTTCAGCGGTATTTGCATAAGAAAATCCAGTCCCAGCAGGTCCATCGATATATAATATATTCATGAACTGCAAAACCATCAAACACAAATTAATTCTTTTTTTTTTTGTAATTAATCTATTAAATATTATACTTTTTGATTTTTTTGTTGGAGACAAATTCTACCTTGGTCCAAGTATATTCGTTGTCGATAAGCTTAGGCAAGGTGCCATCAAATGTGTAGCTCAAATCAAAGTTCAATGGACCTAAAATAAATAAATAAATAAATAATAACAACAATAATAATAACAATAGTGGTGGCAATTATTAATAATAAAATGAATTATCTTTTGAGAGTACACAAAGTCAAACTTTGTTAGCAAATAAAATAAATTCCACTTGGAAATTTAAGCAAAAGATAAAATGGGATAATAAATTTAAGCAAAAGATAAAATAATTACACTTGACTTTATGTATTCTCAAAAGATAATAGGGGATAATAAGATTAACTTTTCTCTTAATTAAAGGTATTGAATTTTAATTTTAATTGTGGAGCCTTTTTAAGTACTTTAAAATGGAGTATTTTGTCGCTTTTTATAGATGTGTGCAATATAAATCTGAATTAATCTGAATAATAAATTTTGAATGGTTATAAATTTTAATTTTTTTAAAACTATATGCCAAATTGAAGAGTTCTAATTATAACGGATAAAATCAATTGTGAGTTTGTCTAATCTATAATGTTAATTATTCATTTCAATTTTTTTTTTCTTTTTTACTTTATGTTCAAAATTAAAAAGATCTTATTAAAATGGGTAAAACCAGTGAATTAAGTTCTTTACAAATTGAAAACAAAGATAATTTAGTTTGATATAAAACTTTATGGCATTCGGAATTCTAAAAATATGCAAATTTTCACCCTATAAATAGCTAAATCAGTTATTTACTCAGAGATAATTTTTCTTTCTTTTACGAAATTCTCTCTATTTTCTATTATTTTTTTAGTCAAAAGTATTTATTTGACCATCAGAGTATTCGTAAACTTCCACAGGTCATTTCCGTTTTTTTCAGGTATCAGACCCGAGTCAAAATTTTTTCCGAGAATGTTATCACAAATAAATTAAATTAAATAAGCATATTACCATGGATGTAGAAAAATCCCCAGAGACTAGAGAAACCAGGGCCTCCACTGACCCAAACTAGCAGAGGGTCATTTGCGGGATCTCTTTGAGACTCCACAAAGTAGTAGAATAACTGCTTCACTTCATTACCCACACTTATATACCTGCATTTTCAAATATTTCACTATTTCATTAATTCTTTATTTTTTAATATATATATATATATATATATATATATATATATATATATATATATATATATATATATATATATATATATATATATATATATATATATATATATATATATATATATATATATATATATATATATATATATATATATATATATATAGCAACAAGAGAATAATAAATAGGATGTATTTATGTACTTTATATAGCTTTCAAAGTGGTTAAATATCTTAAGTATTTAATATTCTTCTTATTATTGTTAAACTCAAAAATAAATAAAATAAACTGTGAAGATTCCAAAAATCAAATCAAGAAAACAATCACTTTAGCAAAAAAAATATTTTTTCCTAAGAAAATAAATAAAGAATAATTTTTATTGAATCACCATATACATGTATACTTTTTTTTTTTAGATTAGTCCACTAAAAAATTATTTTGTTTTTTACTTTTGTTCCAAAATCACCATTCTCATCTCTCTCAAAAGATTAATTTCATCCTTGATCATTCAATTTTTGCCTAAATAATGTTATGGTCATTGTTTTTCTATTCATAATTAACAATAAAATAATTAAGATATAATTTTGTAATAATAAAGTTAAAAATGCTAAACAAATATCATTCTAGATGGAGTATAATATAAACATAAATAGAACCAATATAGGATTACAAGCCTACAGTAGAACTTACCCAGTTTTGTATAAAAATGAATTTAATGCTGATGATTTATGGATAAATTGTATATTTAATTAAAAAAAAAAGACTTACGCAGTTTCTAGGTTGAAGGGGAGGATACCGTTATAGCCAGGTAAAGTATTGGTTACCACAGCTGGAGTATCAGCTGTGGCTTTGCCAATCAAAATCAACCCAAGCAGAAGAATAACAGCTTGAAGTTTCATCGTCGAACTTCTTAATTAGAAATCTTTTCTTTGGTGTGAATAATCTGTTGCTCTTACCTCTCCTTATATACTAATTTCATCTCACTACCAAACAAAACCACTATAGTTACGTGTATGTATTTATTTATGTAAAATCAATACATTGGTTTCCATATTAAAAACATGAAAACCCATATACTCATCTATTTCTAAACAAATAGTTTTATGGTTAAATTAAAAAAGAAAAAAAAAAGATACTTTTTAATTTCAAATCAAAAAAATAAAAATTTTTAGATTTTCTAAGGAAATTTTATATAATTTTAGAGAATATATATATAATGAAATTCATGAATAAAAATTTAATTTTACAAAGTTTGTGGGGATGGCTGCCTCTCAAACAAAGCAATGATAATCCAAATGGCAACCATGAATTTCACATGCACAACTTTTTTTTTTTTTTTGGCAAAAGCGACATCATTTAATTTAAAGGCATATTTTCAACACCATATCCCATCCAACATTTAATATGATTTTGTTCTTAATGACAAGTAAAATGCACAATAAGTTCTTTGTGATCACCTGCAAAAATAAATAACGGAACGGTGAATTACCGATAAGAGAGTCTCCAACGGTCAAATTAGAATTTCTGTGTAAAAGAGTAAGAATTCTTTGCAAAAAAGGTAAGTAACCGTTTCATATCTGTTTTTTCTCTTTTTATAGGAGGAGTTAGCATATTTTTAGGGAATAATAAGAGGAATTTTTCATTCTTTTCTATCACTAACTCATTTTCGGCGATTTTAGAGAGTTTGAAAAAGTTAAACTTTTAATCAGTTCACGTGGTCTTCATTAAGCTAGGTGCTCGGTATATGCGAGACCGCTGAACCGATCTATAAGTTCGGTCGTTATCAGTTCTTAATCCCATACTCTTTAATTGAACCCATCAATACTAAACACGCTATAAATAAAAGTTATGAATAATTTGCTTGATCTATCATAGTGTCATATAGGAAAGCACTTATTTAGATCAAATCCATAAAGAAATTTACGAAATAAAACTAATAAAAGAATGGAATATAAAATAAATGAATTAAAAGAAATTATAAAAGTAGTGGCTAGATAATTACTATATTTCTTTTTAGAGGAAAGATGATCACTAATATTATTTTTCCTATCCTATGATACTTTGTCTTTGAGTTTAAGAGCATGCGATGAAGATGGTCCAATAATAATAACAACATTGGACGAATAATAAATAAATTGAAACTTGTCTACTTGTGATTGATTTAAATAATCTTTTCTATAATAATAAATAAATTGAAACTTGTCTACTTGTGATTGATTTTAGCTCGTCACGAGGACGAATCAACTATGACACGTGATTTTGTTTTTTGTTTTCACATCAATTATTGAGATTCCATGAAATTAATTACTATATTCTTTTGGTAACTTTTTGCATCTGAATATATATATATATATATATATATACACACACACACTGTTGTAAAAAAAGGTGAAAAGATGCCACGTTGGCCGTTAAGCAGCTGATTTTTGTAAGGTTTTTTTTTTTAAATTCAGTGTTAGTTTAGAAAATAATTAAAATTTTAGTACTACAGTTAAAATAATTAATTTTTTTTTATATTGAAAAACGGGTGCCGTTTTATGTCAACGTGGAATTCTAACTAATATGTGTTAAATTTGGCAGAAAAACAAGCAAAATTACAGTTTTTAAGTGTGTAAAACGGTGCCGTTTTGAGGTCTGATTATGGACGGCATGAATGGATCCCGGTCTAACCAAAAACAGCAACCCAACATGGTTGTTTCCGAATTATTTTCTAATATAAAGCTGCAAAAATATTTTAGCAATTGAAAAAATTACATTTTTTTAATTTCAATTATTTTGTATCAAAATTAAATTTATTTCTTATTAAACATAATGTATATAATAAATAAGAATAAAAATATAATTTTTACTCTAATATTTTAAATAAAAATATAAATTGGTACAAAATTAAATGGTAATACTGAATATTTAAATTGGAGCTGATGGAGAATGAGTATTGTACAAAAAAAAATCCGCTGTAGTTACGTGCATGCATTGATTTATGTAAAGTCAGCCTCGGCCCATTGATTTCCACATTAAAACCAAGAAAACTACTCATTGTTTGCAAATACTTCGACGACACGTTTTAAAAATTTGGATTGGAGTCATCTAAAAAATCCATTCAGCCATATTATTTGAATATCTAATTTTGCGAATAAATTTTAATAATAATTTATTATATATTTAGATTGATTAATTTTATATATAATAAATATATATTTATATTATTTTTTAAATAATTGAAATACGTAATATTTAACTATATTTATATGACATTACACTATTTTAAAATCAACAATAAACTCATATTCTATTTTTAATTTCCGTCAGTCTCATTTTCACATAGAACACGTGTATTCATTGCACTAGTTTAAATTTTACATTAATACGGTTGAGTGTCATATATTCTAATTATTCTAATGCATTTAGAATTTATTTTTATTATTCGTAAACTTGACAAGTACAAATGCTCATTGGTAAATGATTACTAATTTTGTATGTCAATATATTGTTGATTTGATTTATGAAAAATTTATATCGAAATATAAAAAAGAATTTTCCTCTACTATGATACTTTGTCTGTAAGAGCATGCGATAAAGATGGCCCCTTTAATAATATTAACATGTGACATAGTTAAAGCTAGTAATAATTTGTTTTTTTTTTCAGAAAAAAAAGCTAGTAATAATTCGTTTTTATCGAAAAAATTAAATAGATGGTCCCAAAAATATTTGTGTATAATGTGCAAAGTAAATAAAAATACAATGGGGATGACAGAGACGACCAATGAATGAATTTCACATGGCGAGAGTATATTTAAATAATAAATAAATTGAAACTTGTGGTTCATTTTAATTTGACATGAGTGTGAATTAATACTTACAAACATGTGATAATTTTTGTTTTATGCTTTCACATCAATTATTGAGATTCCATGCATGAAATTAATTATTAGGATATGCTGATGTGGCATATGAAGGACAACATGTGGCAACTTCTTGGGAGGATAGTACTTAGCACGTGAGGTGACGTGGTCCTTTTTTTTTAATTATATTTTGGAAATTCTACACGTGCACTATCCAACCCAATTATCCTTTGAAAATGACAAGAATTGCACTCGGGTCCATTTAATTTGGAATGCATAAGAAGATAAAATGCAATAGTTTTTTTTTATAAAAAAAAACCCAAATTATCTGATCCAAATGTAATAAATATTGTTGGTTGGTATTTATTCTTCTTAAATAATTTAATTTCATTCCACCTTTGCAAATAGAAAATGTAGAAAGGGATATTTTGAAGTGGAAAAAAAAAATCCCAAATGTCACATTTAAAGTGGAAGGCGGAACAATAAAACATAATTCTATAACTTATTTAATAATAATAATAATAAGTTTAGAAGTTTTGTTTTGTGCTTTCACATCAATTAATTATTCAGATTCCATGAAATCAATTATTGTGATTTGGGAGCAAATTCGAGTCAATTTCATTTATGATAACTGAATTCATTATCAAAAAGTAACTGGCTTATTTTTCATAATTTAAATATAACCGAACTTATTATATTTTTTGCATAAAAGTCATATTAATCGATTTTCGACGATAATTTTTATCGAAATACTGACGTTGTACGTCACATTATATGCTTGATACACGTGGCACGATACTTCAGCAGTCACGTCACCGGAAAAGGCAACATCACACGACATGTCAGCACGCTACATCATATATCTGGATACACGTGATTTCTTTCAGTGACATAACTGCTGACGTATCGTGCCACTTGTGTATAAGCATATAGCGTGACATGTCACATCAATATTTCGGCAAAAATTATTATTAAAAATCAGTTAAGATAATTTTTATGTAAAAAGATTATAAGTTTAGTGACATTTAAGTTACGAAAAATAAGTCAGTCATTTTTAAATGATTAGGCGTAAATTCAGTGACCATTGATGAAATTGAGCCGAGCAAATCCTTGATATCATATTTATCATAATTTAATTTATTCTCCAATTATTTATAATTAAAACAGTTTAATTAGGAATCTTTTTTTTTAATTGATCAAGGTTTAAATTCCATATATATATATATATTTGTGCAATTGTATTGTATTCAATCATGGAGAAGATTTTGTTCTCTATTGAATTTTATTAGAAAAGATCTTAAATAGGATACAGATCCCTTATTTAAACATAGCATAGATGCCTCGAATATTCTAAATGCATCAACTACTGTTTCTCACGTAAAATAGGACCTCACATGTTTTACAGAGGTAGACCATCCGTCCAATTAGCAACCATTCCGTAGCATTCTCTTGGCCTGTACTCTGGGACGAAATGGCCTCCTCCCTATTCAAAAATATATAAATTAAATTAAATCAACAAATAATAATTACAGTAATATTAATCTACTAAAATTCATTCTTACTTTTACTGTAGCAAATGTTACAGCGAAGACATCATCTTCGAATTTTCTTGTAAATCTGCATAAACGTGGAAGAATGATATGATCAATCTTAGCATGCATACTGTTAAATTCAAAAATAAA
Organism: Excoecaria agallocha; assembly: GCA_037975025.1. Lineage (NCBI taxonomy): Eukaryota > Viridiplantae > Streptophyta > Magnoliopsida > Malpighiales > Euphorbiaceae > Excoecaria > Excoecaria agallocha. The sequence continues at coordinate 93,467 of JBBPFJ010000171.1, forward strand.
TTAAATAAAATTATTTTTTTTAACTAATCGATGTGCGTAGAAAGAAAGGGCACATACCCTGCAGTTTCATTAACGTCAATGGACCAAGCTCTCCAAGGATCGGACACAGGCACTCCAAGTGTCCACATCCATTTTTGTACCGAAAGGTGTGGAATATCCATATCATGATCCCCACTGTTAAATTATATTTACATGTTATTTTATCATTAAAATCAAGTTTATCATTTTATTAAATATAATAATATATATTAAACAAAGATCGATATAAGAACTTCTTTTTAAAATTCTTTCAAAAAAAATTAAAATGTGACAAAACAAAATAAAAAAGCAACCATTAAAATGGGATGATGGGAGTAGTTGTCAATATTTTACTCTGACTTGAAACTCAATTAATCCGAATATAAATTCCAAAAAAAAACATATGATCCGAATTCTAATATAAATTCGACCCCCAAAAAATTAAGGTTCGGTTAGAGTTGATATGGAAACAAACCAAATGATCGGTTTAAACCAAGTAATATCTTATATTATTTTTTTTCTCCAAAAATATATTATATATATATGTAATTTAAATATTTTCTTCGTATGCATTGATATATTAAAAGAGCAGGAATAGTTAATTACCACATAATTAAACCTCTAATGTTGGTCTTGGCGAGAGCTTGGTGAATAGGGACCAAATCCTTAATATCATCTTTATCATAGCTTAATTTGTCCAGTGTTTCATTGTATAGTGCCCATGGATAAGGTTTTGTTCCCTAATAATAATAATAATAATAATAATAATAATAATAATAATAATAATAATAATAATAATAATAATAATAATAATAATAATAAATAGTGAATTAGATAAATAAATGATTTTGATAATTGCACATACCGGTAGAACTCCTAATGCATCTTGTACTTCTTCAAAATTAGCCCAAACGTTGCAGATTTCATGATTTTGACTCTATTAACATATAGTATAACCCATCAAATTAGTTTTATTTATTTATTTATTTAATAAATAATCTGTGAACTCGAAATAACTTTTGAAAAATTCACCTAATTTGTAAGAAGAAAATTTTCTTTAATTTCTAAGAGAAAAATAAAAAAATAATAAAAAAAAGAAAAGAAAATTACCCGGCACCATTGTGTCGTAGAGTTATCGGCTAGAAGGTCATGATCAGTTGGTAATTTAAGAAAACTTTCAAACGTGGGACTGGGTGCAGGTGGTAGAGGGGTTAACTGTTGATCACCACCGCAGGATGGGTCTAATGTATATGCTGTATTTATGTTGCCGATCAACTAAATAAAGAAATAAACATAGAAAATATTATTTAATGAACTGAAAAAAATGAATTTCCTTCATTTTAGAAAATAGAAATTGAATCAAACTTTTATTATAATGCATAAATTTAAAATGACCTTCTCGAGTTCGTCTACAGCTGAATTACATTCAGGAGTTGAGGGATTTAGAAAGTATCCTTGGCAAGTTGCATTAGCAGGCTAAAAAGACAGAAAAACAAACAAAATTAGTATGTAATATAATTAATTATTTTCATTTTTTCTTACTGTTGCTGTTTTCTACTTACAAATTTTATAAATTATAATAATTAATTGGTATTGTTGATTAATGGAATTATTACCAAAAATATTTCATCTGCAATAAACCCCACTCTCCAAGCATATTCATATCTAAAGTTAAAGTCAGCACTGAAATTTGCTCCTGGACCAACCAGCAAATAACCCTGCTCCAAATCAAAAAAATTTTTGAAGATCAGAATATTATGAAAATAAAAAAAAATAATAATAATTTTGAACACAAAATTTTTAAGTTTAAGAATTTTGAAGTTGATGATTTAACATTTCTCTGCTTCTTCTTCTTTTTTTTTTTTCAAATTAATTAACAATCAAATTAATCGTACCGCTACATTTACAGGTGTCTCTTCTCCTGCTGCATTATCTGCATTTTAATAACATAACAAGCAAATAATATAAGACTATTTAGAGAGAATTTTGGTTTTGCAGATATGATTTTATTAATAAAAATTGATAATTACTTATTTATTTATTTATTTATTTATTTATTCATTTTACCTTTTTGTAAGTAATCCACAAGAAGTGGAATAGAATTCCCACTAAACCCATCACCAGATAAGTACAACGGATTGGATCGATAATCCTCATGGCTTGCCAACCACTGCATAGAATTTACAAAATTAGGAAAAAATAATAAATTTCCTATTCTTTTTTTTTTTTTGCTTAAAAAATGATACTCCAAGCATACACTAAAAAAATAAAATCATAAATAATTAATTCGACAACTCTATTTTTGTGAATTGTTAGTAATTATTTTTTCATTTTTAATATTTGAAATTTAGGATACCTTGTGAACAAATTCTTTAAGATCATTTGCAAACTTGAAATTGCCAGTAGCATAAGCTTCAGGGGTTGTTGCATAAGAAAATCCAGTCCCAGCAGGTCCATCTATATATAATATATTCATGAACTGCAAAACCATCAAACGTAAAATTAATTCTTACTTTTGTAAATTAACGAATTAAATATTATATTATTATATTTCGTTTTCTATTTATATTTTTTCTTTAAAAAAATATAAAAAGCAAATTTACCTTGGTCCAAGTATATTCGTTGTCCGTAAGGGTCGGCATGGTTTTATCAAATTTGTAGCTCAAGTCAAAGCTCAATGGACCTAATAAAAAATAAATGAAACGGATAAAATCAGTGAATTAAGTTCTTTAAAAATAAATAAAATAAAATAAAATAAACATTACCATGGATGTAGAAAAATCCATATAGACTGGAGAAGCCAGGGCCTCCACTGACCCAAACTAGCAGAGGGTCTTTTGTGGGATCTCTTTGAGACTCCACGAAGTAGTAGAATAACTGCTTTTCTTCATTACCCACACCTATATACCTACAATTTCAAACATTTCACTATTTCATTAATTCTTTATTTTTAATATATATATATATATATATATATATATAGCTTTCAAAGTGGTTAAATCTCTTACGGATTTAATATTCTTATTATTATTGTTAAACTCACAAATAAATAAAATAAACTTTCAAGATTCCCAACATCAGATCAAGAAAACAATCACTTCAAAAAATAAAAATAATTTTTATTGAATCACCGTGTATATATATATATATATATATATATATATATATATATATATATATATATATATATATATATATATATATATATATATATATATATATATATATATATATATATATATATATATATATATATATATATATATATATAACTGCTCCCTTCATCTCACTTTAAAAATTCCATTTCACTAACTATAATATGAAAATTAAGAAAATAATTGATATACTTTGATTTTATAAAAAGGCAATAGTAATTGACAAAATTACATTTCTTTCAAATTTCAAGCACTCTACTTCATTTTTATTTAATTAAAATTAAATTTATCATTGCATTAAATATAGTGATAATAATAAATAAAGATAAATATGTAATTTTTTTCTAAAATTTTTAAATAGAAATTTAAACTGATACAAAATCAAATGGTGATATTGAACATTTAAAGTGGAATAGATGGAGTATAATAACATAAATATAACTAATATAGAACTACAAGTCTACGGTAGAACTACATAATAAATAAATAGGCATATTTAGAAATGAATTTAATGCTGATGATTTATGGATAAATTGTATATTTAATTAAAAAAAAAAAGACTTACGCAGTTTCTAGGTTGAAGGGAAGGGTTCCGTTGTAGCCAGGTAAAGTATTGATTTGAAGTTTATCAGCTGTGGCTTTGCCAATCAAAATCAACCCAAGCAGAACAATAACAACTTGAAGTTTCATCGTGGAACTTCTGAATTATAAATCTTTTTTGCAGTGAAAAATCTGTTGCTCTCACCTCTCCTTATATACTAATTCATCTCACTACCAAACAAATCCACTACAGTTAGGTGCATGCATTTATGTATGTAAAATCAACACATTGGTTTCCATATTTAAAACATGAAAGCTCATAGACTCATCCATCTCTAAACGAATAGTTTTATGGTTAAATTAAAAAAAGAAAAAAAAAAGAGAGTTTTTAATTTCAAATTCAAAATATAAAAATTTTTAGATTATATAATGAAATTTTATATAATTTTAGAGACTAATAATATTTAAAAAAAAATAGTACTTTAGTTTTTAATATTGTCAAATATTGTGCTTTGAATTTTTTACTTAGCTTTTGTTTTGTCAAAAATGGTTGCTGCACGGTTAATTCATGCCTGCAATTACCTGCAATTGTTGAATAAGAGGCCTCCATTCAAGTTTTTTTTTCAAAGCCACCGAAATATGTAATTAAATTCAGTGGCACAACTTGCATCAAATTTTGCCTATTAAAGGAGAGCTTCACTTGGCATTTGGCGCATCAGAAAATGAAGAGAGAGCATTATGAAGAAAGTGTTGCGTAGTCTATGATATAGTTAATTGCTCTAGTAAATATAGAGGTAAAATCAAACATGTTTTAAGAGAGCATTTTTGAGAAAGGGTGTAATTGGATTTTGGGTTTGAGTGTTACTCCACTTGTATTTTTTGTTTATCTCATATAGTGAATTTATTGCTTCTCTTCTCCCGTAAATGTAGGCATATTACTGAATTATATAAATTTTGTGTGTATTTTTTTTTAATTTTTATACTTCGGTTAATTCTTCATTTTTTTATAAGCTGAATTGTATTGATTAAACCCAGGCAAAACCACATAACCCTGAAAAAAGCAGAGTTTTAACAGAGTTCAAACAAAGTAGAGCTCTGCGAGTAACTAACAGCACAAACACAACAGCAAAAAGGCCACCAATCCAAAATAAAAGGCTAGCTATTTAGAAAAATAAAACCCAGACAGAAGAAGAAAGACTCCAATCCGAGCTTAGCAATCCACCAGATAACTGAGAAGAAAAAACCCATGTAGAAAGACAAGTAGGTCACCGAGGTTGCAAAGTAGATATCAAGGCCCCAATTTGTTCAATCTGTCTAGTTGATCCAGGCCACCGAATCAGTCACCCTTGATGAAACCTGTTTAGCTAGAGCATCCGCGAAATGGTTACACTCTCTTCGATTATGAACAAAATGAATACCTTTAACCTTAGACATGTAGTTGCTAATTTTATTGAACACATTGCTTCCAAGGTCTATCATTTCCCGATCCGTGCAGCCAGGAAACAGCAGTTGCAGAATCAAATTCAAAGAAAATCTCTCGATCCTGAAGCGCTAAACAGTTCGAGGAAAGTTGGAGAGCTCTATGAGCAGCCATTATTTTTGCTGTGATTGAACTGGTCACCCCAATATTGCAGGAAAACAAGTAAATTACCATACCATCCGCACCCTTTAGAACGCCTCCTATCCCAGCAGGACCTGCATTGCCAAATGAAGAACCGTCGGTGTTCCACTTCAACGATCCTAGAGGAGATGGAGTCCAAGCCATTTTGGGTATAATAGCTGTAGGCAAGTGATAATTTCTAATACCTTTTGCAGATAACAACAAATTCTGATTTCTCAGAAAACTCAAGTCATTATGGGCCTTTTTCCGGAAGGAGCCATCATTAAAATAGCCTCTTGATCCTAACAAATTGGTATCAGAGCCGAAGTTCTTTCTTAATATGCTATATGGTTGCAGTATAGACTGATATTCCACATCAGAAAAGATTTTTCCTTAGATAATGTTCATGTATACGATACTGTTCACCTATACGATTACTATTCATGTGTACAGTGATTACTCATATGGAATAGTTGGGGCTATTTTTTATCAAAAAAGTTCATGTAGAAGCAATAGCAACTACAAAATTTGCTATTAAAAAATTTGATCTTAACATAAATTTCTCTATGTGGAAGATTAAGATGTGTGCCATCTTAATACATAATGGGTTTGAGAAAGCTTTATTGGGGAAGAATAACATGTCCGAGTCAATGGCTTAAGAGAAGGAGGAGATCATTAACAAGTCAGTTTCCACAATTCAGCTCTGTTTGTTTAATAAAGTTCTTCAGGAGGTAATCAATGAAGATACAACAGCTGGCTTATCAATACAAAAAAATTGCCAATTCACGATGGAAATTTCCGTTGCTAATTGGAGATGAAATGTTGCAAAAAGCTCAGTCGCTAATTTATTTGTGACGGAATCATAACACAGTCACTAATTTTGCGACAGCAAAAACAGTCGCAAAAAGGAATATACCGTCGCTAAATGAATTTCAAAATAGTCGCCATAAATATAATATTAATTATTAGTGACAAATGTCCATCGCTAATAAGGATTTCGTTAACTTTTAATTTTTTTGCATATTAGCGACACTTTATTGTTGCGAATCCGTCGAGAAATTATAACATAATTTAATTTTTTATTTTGTATTTATTAATTTACTGCCTATATAATCAACAAATTAATTTATTGTATGAAGAATCATAATTTATATAATTTAATTTCTGAAAATAAAAATTCTCCAATACTATTAATTTAAAAAATATAATATTACACAGGTACATCAAATAAAATATAATATTACAACTACTCTCGTAACCTAATTCTAATCACAAATTTCAAATGTTGCCACTAAAATCACTCAGCTTCAATACCTAGATGACTCAGACTTGACACTTGATTTGCTAATGACAAATCTCAACTAGTGAACTGAATCAGAAGAATGTTGCAGAGGTTAATATTGTTCACCAGCATATGGTCAAACCCTCCACCAGCTTGAAGCCCTGGGACCCGACTCACTCCTACATTGTGAAGTAATTGCTGTAGCCATCGCCTTGTTGTTGGATCCTCCTGGAAGCATTACAAAAACATCTCTTCGGTTAGTCTCACACTTGCATATTGCATTGCAAAATGACATACTGATTCCACATCATAGTATAGAATAATGAAGTCAAGCAAATATTAGATCAGATCAAATTATCTGCTTACAACCAGCACGTTAATAAGTGAGGATAATGTCACCACTGAGCAACTAAAGTGAAGATAATGTCACCACCAGCAATTAAATAAAACTAAAATAGGTTTTTACAGCCAATTGCCTACCTTATAAGCTGGTTCCAATCTGTCCTTGTATTTTGTACTCAATGTCTCTTCCTTCATTGACAAAGATCTCTCGACCACAGAGTTCATATCAAACTACACAAAATAGAGTGAAGCAGATACTGAGTATACGAAAGAACAGCAACTACGCAAAAAAAAAAAAAAAAAGGCAGCAATATCCAGCATAGCAAATACATACCTGCAAGACAATATGGGGATATAAGGTCTGCCCCTTACGTATAGGTGGATCCAAAGTAACAATAACAAAGGTATGAGGCTGATTCGACTGTACAAGAAAAAATGAAGCTCATAAGATTTTTCACCAAGATTGAAAGATTTGAATGAATGAATAAAAAAAAAATGAAAATTTCAGGGACAGATAAACAAGCAGACATCATTAAAATTAGTCATCAGCAATTTCAAGTAAACATAGAAACAGTTAATGCCTAGAAGATGGGAAGAAACACCTTTGGAAGCAAAAAAAGGCGAACAACACTGCTGTACTGAATTTTGAAATCATTGGCCTGTCCTTGGAGCCGCAAGAATGACATATGAAGTTCAACATTGTACCGACCCCTACATAGAACACACGTTCATTCAAAAACAAACAGAGAAACACATCAACAAATCAGTGTTAAACATTGAAAAGCAAGATTTTTCAGTGTATTACAATTATCTTCAAAGTAGTGTGCTCATGTGTGCAGTGGCAGATGCAAGAATTAGACTTAGCAAGGGCAAGCACAGCACCTTTGGGAGTGTTAAGCTTAAAGTAATCATAATTAGGGTAACACAGTGTTACTAACGATGCATATGCATACAGACAAAAAGGAAATTTAAAATTTTGGAGCAATTATGGAATTTTTCTGGACTTTGGGGGCTTGATGGAAAAATTATTGAGAGTTATGATAAAAATAGGTATTTGAAAAAAAAAACTTCCTAAAATTTTGAGAGGCTAAGTGAAAAGATACAATTAGGTTCAGAAATGCATAAAAAGAAATTGGCATGTATTTCCCACTAGCCTCACAAAAACTTATGGTGAATGAAGCCCACCCCACCCCCACCCCAACAACAAAAACACACACACACCAAAAATAAACACATACCTCATTAGCTCCAGTAGTATCATCCACATGGAACTCTAAGATAACGTCATTTTTCCCTTGTAACAGCGTCTGAGCGACATCTGCTAAAGATAACTCAAATGCCTGCCTTGGACCAGTGGTAAAGGTAAGCATATTTCCTGAGAAAACAAGTTATCAAGACAAGATGACAGATGCAAAGTGTACATGTATAAAGGAAGAGCTTGTACAAATTGAATGTTAACTAACCATTGTTAGAAAACCTAGTCCTAAGAAATTAAAAAGAATCCAATGCAAGGCATAAGTTCACCAACCATTTAAGTCAACCTCTCCCCAATTACGGCCACTGACAGAAAGCTGCTTCTCTTCAACTGTAATGTGAAAGACTGTTTGATTCTTATTTTATTCCTAAACTATCAAGTATTTATATAACTATGATGAGATTAACTGATGAGATTAACTTATAATTTTTTAATATGATTTTACTGAAGTGGCATGTGAAGGATAATATGTGGCAACTTGTTGGGACGATTGTACTTAGCGTGTGATGTGATGTGGTTGTTTTTTTATTATTTTTTGGAAATTCTACTCGTGCACTATCTGACCCAATTAATTTCTTAAAAATGACAAGAATTGTACTCGCTACTCGGGGTCCATTTAATTTGGAATTAATAAGAAGATAAAATAAAACCGAATTATCGATCTGATCCAAATGTAATAAATATTATTAGCTGGTTCGTATTTCTTCTTCTTAAATATTTTTTTTTAATTCGATCTTTGCAAATAGAAAAATGCTGAAAGATTATGTGAATTAATAGAAATTTATAAACTTCTAGACATTTTGGAGAAAGAAAGTGATAAACTCTTGTCGAAATTTAATGTCATTTAAACTACATTTTGGAGAAAGAAAGTAATAAACAAACTTTATAATATAAATATTTCAAATTTTGACAGTATTTAAACTCTTAACTGAATATTATAAATATTAAAAAGTTCAATTTAATTGTGGTGTATTATGCTATAAATGGCTGACTATGTTAAAAAATGAATTTAATGAATAGTTGTAATTTTTATTTTTTTTATTTTTATAATAAACAGAAAAGACTCATTATTAAATTCATTAATTTCACTTCCTAGATCATGGCTAGGAAAATATTTATTTATTGTCATTATAACATTAAAGAGAACTTGATAAAAATACGTAAATTAATACAATTATTTATGAATTTAAAGAGGTAGACTAGATGTCCAGTTATAAATCATGTGATAGCATTCCTTGGGCCTATATTCTGGAGTAAAGTGACCTCCTCCCTGCACAAATAAACATTTAAATTCCATATATATATATATATATATATATAAAGAGAATTAATTTGTAAAAGAAAAAAAAGAAAATGTATTTACCTTCACAGTTGCATATGTTAAACTGAATTCCTCCTTTTCAAACCTTTCGGTGTATCTAAAAAAAGCAAAATGTCAACTGAAATGTAAATGATCTCATAATTTTGTTAATAAATAGAAATTTTGATTCTTGAATTTAATAATAACAAATAACAACAACAACAACAACAACAACAATAATAATAATAATAATAATAATAATAATAATAATAATAATAATAATAATAATAATAATAATAATAATAATAATAATAATAATAATGTTTCAATATACATACCCTGCAGTTTCATTATCCACAAACCAAGGCCTCCATTTCTCAGCCAAATTTAAATCAAGCAACCCTATCCATTTTTGTGTTCCAATATTTGGAATATCCATGTCATGATCACCACTGTTGAAAATAATTATTAATTTAACTCAAATTTTCATTTTTCATTTATAAAAAAAATAATTTAAATTTATGATTGTTATTATATTTACCTCATTATTATGCCTCTGAGGTTGGTTTGTGTCAAAGTTTTGTGATAATCTACCACGCTGAAGTTGAAATCTTTTTGGTATGTTACATGATCAACTGAATAATTATATATTGCCCATGGGCTCGGCGTCGTCCCCTAATAATTTTTAGGAAGAAATAAAAAATTACTGCTTTATAAATTATATATATATATATATATATAAATATAATTTATTTATTTGAGATTATACATACTATCTCAACTTGCAGAGCTTCTTGAACTTCTTGGAAGTTGGCCCAAACATTGCAAATCTCATGATTAAATTTCTACAAAACACAAAGGAACATTATTTAACCATAATATATATAGATAGATTAAATTCTAGTGTTTGTTACTTATTAGTGCAATATTCTAAGTATATATAGAGTAAAATACAAAAATAGCCCTAACATCTGGATGATTTTTCATTTAAGTTTTCTTTTACAACTTGTGAATTATGATTTTTAAAATTATTAGTTAAAATTTTATTCACTTTTATGTCAATTTTTTTTTTTTGAAAATGCTATTGAATATTATTGAACTCAGAAAGAAAAAGAAATTACCCTGCACTGGGACTATCCGTATCAGATGGCTGATCAAGTAAGCTCGCAAGTTCCTCTTGCAGCGATCTATGAAGCTGAGAAGATGGTTGATTGGGAAGAGGGGTATTTTTGCAAGCAGGCTCCAAAATTTGAAGTGCGTTTATATTTTCTATTAGCTGCACTATTCAAATTTAATTGTTAATAATAATTATTAATAATTAGTAAATAATTATGTAGTAAACAAATATCTCAATTTCATAAAAAAACTATAGTAATTGATAAAAATACCCTTTTATATTTTTAAAAATTTTATTTAATTTTAGTTAAAAGTAGAGAGTAAAAGAAAGAGAAATATTTAATAAGGTGTATAATAAATAGAGGTATACATATACACATATCTCTTAAATTTTTAAAATGATATTTGAAGTGGGACAAAGTAAAATAGGAAAAAACATCTCTTAAAATAGGACGGAAGGAGTAATTAAAGAAAAGCCAACATCTAACCTTGTTGACCTCAGCCACAGCTTCATTGCATTCTTCTGTTGTAGGAAATAAAAAATTCCCATTGCATTTAGCATCAACATCCTTGAAATAGAGAACAAGTTAATAATAATAATAATAATAATAATAATAATAATAATAATAATAATAATAATAATTCGAAACCTCACTGTCCTAATCATCATATGCAACACATGAAATGACAACTCTAATTATAACTTCGATTTTATAAAATAAATTAATGTTTGAGAAAAAGAAAAAAAAATCTTATAAAAGAAATGTACCTCAAAGATGTAATCTGAGATAAGCCCCATTCTGTTAGCATAAGGAATTTTTGAATTGAAATCATAATAAAAAATGTGCTCCCGGACTCACTAAAATATATCCCTGTTCAAAATTACAAAATAAAAAAATTAATATTCTGAAAAATTTTAATGTAAATATTTTTTAAGTAAATATAATATTTGTTTTGAAATTCGAAAGTCCATGAAAATTTTCCAATATTTCTGTAAATTAAAGAGGGAAGAATAAACCATTTACCTTCATGTTCACATATGGCTCCCTTCCTGCTGCATTATCTGTATTTTTTCAGTAAAAACAACAAACTTTTAGGTGATTAATTAGATTTAATTAAGAATAATTCCCCAAAACTCTTCCCATTATTATTGAAAATCCAAAATTAGATTTAATTAAGAATAATTCCCCAAAACTCTTCCCATTATTATTGAAAATCCAAAATTATAGGGTCAACAAATAATTATGTCCATTATAGGAATCATACAGTCAATAAATTTTTGGATATAAACATATGGCTGATCTGAGCTGAGCAAATAAATAAAATTTACCTGCTAATATGTAAGTTAAAGCAATTGGAAGAGGATTGCCACTGAACCCATCTCCGGAAATGTAAATTCCATTGCTCTTAAAATCTTCGTGGTCTTCCAACCACTGAATTAATTAAATTCAGATAGAAAAAGATTAAGAAATTATTTAATTATATTCTTTTCACACTAAAGAAATTAAAGTACCTTGTGAATAAAGTTGTTGAGAGTAGTAGCAAATTGAACGTTGCTTGTGCTGTAACCTTCGGGTGTTTTTGCATAAGAAAAACCAGTGCCAACAGGTCCATCCACAAATAATATGTTCATGAACTGCATATTAACAAGTTCATAATTTTTTTTAATAAATTCATAAATCAAATATGAGAAAAAAAAATAATTTTTTTTTTTTTTTGGTGTAAGATTTCACCTTGGTCCAATCATTCTTGTTATCAAGAAGTTCTGGCATGGTCCCATCAAATGGGTAGCTCAAATTGAAGGATAATGGACCTAACCAAATATATATATATATACACATATTATTTAACATAGAAAGAAATTTTCTTTCAACTTAATGTGTGTGTATACATATAAACTAAAGGTATATTACATAAATTCTCCTTCTCTCCTTGTCCCCTGATTTATATCACATGTTAAATTATTCTTTAAACTTATTAAAAATATAAATAATAGCTATATATTATTAAAAATTATATAAAATACCTCATGAATTTTTAAGAATATCCAATTATCTTCTTTCATTGTTTACATGCCATGATGTGACAAGTGTAATAAAGTAGTATTCTGATATTTTTAATAAATTCAGAAATAATCTAACACCTAATAACACTTTAGGGAATGAATTTATATATTATCCCCAAACTAAATTAGTGAGAATATAATACTGTTAAAAAATATTTTAGCTTTACACTAACTTAAATTTAAGGAAATATTTTGAATTCGAGTATCTATATCTCTTTTCACAATCTCTTTATTAAAAAATTAAAATAAAATAAAAAACAATTACCAAACTCATAAAAGAAAGCCCACAGACTAGAGTAACCAGGTCCTCCACTAATCCAATATAGGATTGGGTCTGTTGAAGGATTATTTTGTGATTGCACAAAATAGTAAAACAGCTGCTGGTTGTCATTCTCCAAACCCACATACCTACAATTTAATTAAACAATAAATAATTTTATAATAATGACATATATTCATTAAAAATTTATAATTTGTCTATAATATTTTATTAAAAGAGATTATTTATTCTTAATGTTTATTTTGGAGCTAATTTGCCTTTGACTTTTCATCGTAGGTACTAAAATGCCCCTCTATATAAATCCATTAAGTTTTTAAATTATATGATCTTATTCCAATTCAATTTTTTTCTTTTTCAAAAATTATTTTTCCTTTTAAATTATATCCAAAACTTATGAAATGACTCTAAAACACTTTTACAAACTTTTGATATCAATCAAGCCAGCTTTCTCTATACTAGGACTTTTCTAAGTATCTTAAAGAGAATCATATAGCTGCTCATAAATATTAAATTTATTTTCTAACTACACCGAGTAGCCCTATAAATCCACCTTAAATAGTTGAAAAATTTTTAGTATAGAGCACATTTATTTTGATTGATATCAGAGTTTTGGTAGAAATTTTTTAATGTAATTTTATACGTTTAGAACATTATTTTAAATATTCTTAAAAAACATAATTTAAAATAAAAAATAAGTTTTGAGAAAAATTAAATTGAAGTGAGAATATAGAAACGAAAAAAAAAAACATTGGAGCATTTTAGTACTCAAGATGAAAACATGAAGTGTTAAGTACAAATAAACTCCTTCAACAAATCGTTATAAAAAATTTATATAACTCATTGGTATATATAAACAAGTAAAATTGAATTTTGTAAGAAAAAAATAATAAAATTGAAGAACCAATTATATGAAAATTAAATTGAATACTGACCCAGTTTCCAATTTGAAAGGAAGTGAACCATAACCAGGTAAGCTACTTATGCTGCCACATGAGGCAGATTTCACAAGCAAAATCAAGAAAAGGAAAACATGACATTTCATGTTGATCAAGAAATTATTAAGAGTTTTTTTTTTTTTTTAATATCTGGAGGTGGTGATACTAGGGTATCTTTGCACCCCTTATATAGGATAAAATCCCACAAAAGACACAAACTTGTAGAATTTATTTAAAAAAAAAAACTACTTGCACGTTTTTTTTATTTATCTAAATTTGATTAGAGAGAATTTTTTAACATGCTACCACAAGCAACATAGTCAAGCACGTAATCCCATAAAATAAAAGAGAAAAATATTTAATATTTATAATAATTCACTAAAAAATGTCTATTGTACAGCAATTGGGGACCTTTTTTTTAATTTATTTAACCAAATTATGTTCCTACTGCCAAGTGACAAACCGATTGAACATCTTTTATGTTTTACTTTATGCCCATTAACCACCGTATGCATAAAATTTTTGTTCATCATTTCCGCAGATCAAGGTTGCGGGAATTGGCTTTCACTAGCTCCTGTGCCGGGGATCCCTGATTCAAATTCCGCAGCTACTCCTTGCGGAATCGTAATAAACCCCATCTTGCCAAATACTTTATAAAATATTTTCCCCAAAAAACATTATTAATATAAAAAAAACTCCACAGCAATTGGTGCATTGTTCTTTACAGTCTGGTTAGTTCCATTATCACAAAACTACTGTAAACTTAAATTGGTGTTAGATGGAGAATCCATGTCAAATTGCCATTTAACCGGACAACTATGACTTGGATCTCTTTTCAGGATAGAACATCAAGTGCATCTATTTTTACGAGCTAACTAATTTCTAAACGCACAAGCAAAATAAAGAGAGAGATTTCACCAAGTAAAGAACGATGTACGATGGAGTCGATTTCACAATTCAAGCCAATTTTTTTTTTCAAATAAAAATATTATTGAGTATTATTAATTAATTAAGTTGAGTTTTTTTTTTTTTAAATTTAGAGTTTTAGTATAAGAGTAAAAAAATTTAAAAAATGATGCATTAAAAATGGCAATTAATGCGCCGTTTTGTGTCAGTATTCACCCCATAACCACTGTTGAATTTCTTATATAAAAAATAACATGTTAGGCTGTCTTTTTTATACAATAAAACGATATTGTTTTTACATATTTTAGAAAAAAGAATAGTGGGACAGTACATGATGGAAACTGTATGGTATATTGCTGTTTTTTATACAAATTTTTTTTTTAAAAGACGTGAATATGACAATTTATTTTTAAAATTTTTTTAATTTTTTATTAAAGATGAGTAAAAAAATCGAAAATATAATTAACTATAAAATCGGTTTAAATTCGAATATATTTTTATGATTTTTAATTTTTATATTTTTAGTTAATGATTGTGGTTTAAATTTTTAAGTACCGGTTAACCGTTAATCCGTTTATATATATATTCATTTTTTTTATTTTTTTTTAAAATTTACATAAAATAATACTTTAAAATATATTTAAATTATATTTTTATTTTTATACCTTAATTTTTATATTTTTCTATAAAATTTATATAATACATTAAACTAAATTTATATTATATCTTTCTTTTTAATTATATAGCGATATTTATATATAGTATTCAATTAATTTATATATTTTTTATCATATATTGGCATTCGTATTTTAATTAATAGCATTTAACTGCATTATTATCTAAAATTTTATTTGATTTAGAATCAAATATAGTAATTTTCAGTAAATATCAAATCTATTTTATAATATTACATATTAATTTATAAAACATGAATTTTGGCTAGTAAATTATATTTGTTTCATAATTTTTATATTAAATTACTTTACACGTTGAAAATTAAATTGAATTTTGTCTAATTTTTTTATATAATTTTATGCTATAAATTTTAATAGTTAATCGAAAAATATTGATTAATCAAACCAAAATCGATGGACTGGTTAACAGAATATAACGAATTAATTAATAATTAGTAATTTTGAAAAATCGATATTAATGGATTGTAAACCTAGTAAAAGTGATTCAAATTCATGGATCGACCCAAATTTATCCAAAAAAATTGACCCAAATCCAACCTAATCCACATAAATATTCATTGGGTCAACCCAAAATTGATCAATTTTATTTTTCAATCCAATTCAATACCCAATGGATCAATCCAAAATTAATTCATCTCACTTTTTAATCCATTTGATATTAATTCAATGGGTGTTTTCAAGATTCAAAGATCTTGATCTATTGGATAGTAACCATATTGACAATAGGAGCAAGATTGTTGAGACAAAGTTGCCCTCGCAAAAGTCCTGTGTATCTCTTTCATATTGAATGATACCTTAGGAAGTACTCCACTACTGAACAAAAAACTTGTTAATGAACAAAAATAAAAATAAATTAAAGGGTTAAGGTTTGTTTTTTTCAGCTTTTCATTAAGGTTAGGAAAAGAGAAGTTGATTTTTTCTTTCTACCCTTAAAAACGAGGATATTTTATTTTTATAGTTTTGAAAATAGATAATTTTTCATTGAATTTATTAAAATAAATATATTTTACTGTATTGTATTGCATACACCCATTCCCGTAGATATGACCTACGGTATTCAAGTCACCCCAATTCCACAATTTCAGCACAAAACACCTCAATTTTATAAATAATATTATCAAAAGATATTAATTGTAAAAAAGTCCCTTGTTTCTACAGATTATTAATTCATAATAATTTTGATATTTTCTTCTTTCAAAGAAAAAAAAATACCATGAATAGAAAAGAAATGAGTTTGTATTTCTTTTATTATGTTTGGTTGTCTTACAAGAAATTAAGATTCTTTCCATATAATAAAAGTTTATAAAACAAAAATTCTGCTATTATACCATAGTCAAAAATCTTGACTCATTGGCCATTAACCTAGCTTCTTCACAATATCCAGCTCCTAATTCACACTCATTATTACTGTTTTCTTTTGTGGGTTTGAGTAGAAATGAATTATAAAAAGTTTTACCATCCATGGTCGATCCAAATCAACCCAACCCGTTAATGATTCAATTAATTAATGACTCATATTTTTTGATCCATTAATGACCCAACCCATTCATGATCCAATCCAAAACTGTCCAACCCGTTCATTTGCCATCTCTAATGGACTGATTAATTTTTTTGCTCATGGACGGTTAACCAGTCCATGCATATCCCTACTTTTTATATAATATTATGTATAAATTTATAGTACATGAAAACACTTATTTGTGAACAGTAGTCACTAGAACTATAATATTTTTTTGAAAAAAAAGAACTCCTTATATATAATTAAGAAGCTGGCATGTGTCAAGGAAAAAAAAAATCTATCTGCTTCCAGAAAATGACCCTTAATTTTAAAGGTAATTTACTGTTTTAATGATAAAATTTTTGTGAAATTAATTTCTTTTTTCTCAAAGTTAAAACTCTAATTCTAATTTACTAGCTACCTTAATATTTTACATTATCTCAGTGACAGGGAATTAAAATTTATTAGTTGCATAAATTAATTTTTTCTCTCTACATTTTCTTAGCTTCTTTAATTTGTTCAAAATCACATAATGCATTTTGTTTGAATAAAATATTACGGAATTTGACAATAAAAAAGCTATTTACTAATATACATAAAAAATGGAATTTGACATTTTCTGCTGTGATGTTTAAAATAATTATTATTTATTGAATTTGGAAGACATTTGCGTAGAAATAGAAGTAGAAAATATTTAAAACTATGCATCACAATCTAAAGCAAGATATAATATAAGTTTTTGCTATTATGGGAAATTATGTAAAACAATCTTTATCGAAATCAATATACTTCAAATTAGAAATGAGTAAAAAAATCGAAATTCTGGTTAATCGAAAAACTGGTTCGGAATCGAATTATTTTTTAAGTTAATTGAATCGAAAATTTAGATTTTTAATTTTTACTTTTAAAAATCGATACTTAACCGTTAGCTAACGGTTAACCGATCTATATACATTTTATAAATTATATTTTAAATTTTACATTTATATTTTTTAATATTTTTGTAAATTATAAATATTATGATATATAACTTTCTAAAATATTATTATAATACATATTTTTAGTAAATAAATATTAAAATTATCTTTTTTTTACTATTATTTATTCATTATATTTGAAAAATTAACACTTTGTTGTTAGTTTTATATTAAAAATATTTAATTCTTATAATTAATTATGAAAATTTTATTTTTATTTTGATTCTTTTAACGGATATTGTATTTAATTTATATTTTTTCGCTTCTAAAGTATTTTTAACTATTAAAAATAATCTTACAAATTGTATAATTTATTATATTTATATGTTAAAATTTTTTAGTGGTTAACCGATAATCGATCCGAAAAATTAAGTAAAAAATCGATATAGTGATTAACTGAAAATAATGAACTAATTAATAACATTATTAATGGATCAGTTAATCGGTCCATGCTCATTCCTACTTCGAATCGTACTTGTAAAAGTAAGTTCTAGATAGAAAGTTAAAAAAAAATTAAAATAAAATAAATTGTCATGTACACATCTTTTTTAAAAGAAAATTTTGTAATAAAAAGGCAATACACCCTGCCGTTTTTCATCATATGCCAATTTCACCATTTTCTTTTTTAAAACACATAAAATGGTGTCATTTCATTGTACAAAAAATGATAGCTAGCATGCCGTTTTTTATACAAGAAACTCAAAAGTGGATGTGCGATCCATACTGATATAAAACGGTATATTGATTGCCCTTTTTCAGCACATTATTTTTTTACTGTTACATTAAAATTTTAATTTTTTTTTAAATTCCAAAAATAAAAAACCCCTAAATTGAATGGGCCATTCCCACCTATATTTATTAGCTAAATCAATTTAATATTTGTCTCAATTTTGTACGCCGTCCCTACACACACATATTTATTTATTTATTTATTTATTTATTTATTTATTTTGAGGGGATGTGGTCCTTGTATAAAGGACCACAACTTGATACTTCAATTATTGGCATGAAGACAAAGGATGAAGAATTATTTACTTAGGACAATTGTAGGAGGACTCCATCATTTTTCCACTCGGACGTTGGAGAGAATACAACCAAAAATTAGGTCCAAAAAAGACAGCTCATAACTACAAAGACACAAAAATCTGAAGCTGCATATTTGAAATGTGGTACATTTCAATTTAACCTCGTTTGATATTATATAAGGTTAATTTATTTGATCTTCAAAAAAAACATTTGTTTATTTGTTTTCATGAAAAAAAAAGATTAGTTTATCAAGTTAAATGGCATTTATTTTATTAAATAAATAAGATAAATAGTTAATAAGTAAGATCCTCTAATTTTTGTACATTGCAATCATGATTGTTTGACACTGTTTTAAGGCAAAATTATTGAAAGTAGACATTTACCTCACGTGAAGTTTTATTACGAGCTTTCCATTATCAAAAAAAGGAGAAGAAAAAGAAAATAAATAGACAAATATATATTTAAAAATGCTTAATTAGCAACGGAAAATTACCAACGAAATTTTTTTCTGTTGGTAATTAGCAATTGAATTTAATTTCCATTGCTAGTTACCAACAGAAAAAAAATCTGTTAGTAAAATCCATGGGAATTTTTTATTTTGACAACGGAAATGAAAAATCGTTGTCTTCCATCATTAAAAATGGAATGAACTTTTAGTGTTAAAATTTTACAACGAAATATTGGTACTGTTGTTAATAAGGTACCAGTGAAATGCGGAAACATTTTGCAACGGAATGTAATGACGGAAAAAAAATTATTTTGGTAATTTAGCAACGGAAATAAAATTCCATTGGTAATTTCTCAATAGAAACAAAATTCTGTTAGTGATTTAGCAACGCAAACAATATTTCTTTGATAATTTACCAACCGAAATGCAATTCGATTCGTAAATTACAAACGAATTTTTTTTTTCATTGCTAAATTACCTATGGAAGAAACATTTTGTTGGTAATTTAGCGACGGAATTGCATTTCCTTTTAGATATATCTAAATATATTTTTATGCCATTTACATTTATCCTCAAATAATACAGGCTTAATAAATGAACATCTCTTGAATTTGATAATTTAGGTCATTTCATTTCCTTAAATTTTATTATATTACTTTGATATTATTGAAGGTTAATTTATTTGATCTTCAAAAAAAAAAACATTTGTTTATTTGTTTTCATGAAAAAAAGATTAGTTTATCAAGTTAAATGGCATTTATTTTATTAAATAAATAAGATAAATAGTTAATAAGTAAGATCCTCTAATTTTTGTACATTGCAATGATGATTGTTTGACACTGTTTTAAGGCAAAATTATTGAAAGTAGACATTTACCTCACGTGAAGTTTTATTACGAGCTTTCCATTATCAAAAAAAGGAGAAGAAAAAAAATTTAAATAGACAAATATATATTTAAAAATGCTTAATTAGCAATGGAAAATTGGTAATTAGCAATTGAATTTGATTTCCATTGCTAGTTACCAACGGAAAAAAAGTCCGTTAGTAAAATCGATGGGAATTTTTTATTTTAACAACGGAAATGAAAAATCGTTGTCTTCCATCATTAAAAATGGAATGAATTTTTAGTGTTAAAATTTTACAATGGAATATTGATACTGTTGTTAAATAAGGTACCAGTGAAATGCGGAAACATTTTGCAATGGAATGTAATGACGGAAAAAAATTATTATTTTTTCATTGCTAAATTACCTATGGAAGAAACATTTCATTGGTAATTTAGCGACGGAATTGCATTTCCTTTTAGATATATCTAAATATATTTTTATGACATTTACATTTATCCTCAAATAATACAGGCTTAATAAATGAACATCTCTTGAATTTGATAATTTAGGTCATTTCATTTCCTTAAATTTTTGAGAAACTTACTCAATTCCCTAAACTTTCAAATTTGTTAAATAATATATTTTCTTTCAATGAAAATAAAAACGTATTTTCTGAAGTGTATATAAAAAGTACATGTGTCTCTTTTTCATTAAAATGAAAATTTCTATCAGAATTGAAGGACCTACCGGACATGAAAATTAAGAATTCAGGGGGATAAATGGTTTTCGTTGAAACCTTAATTAACTCAATCAAATTCTAATTAATCCTTTTGAATATGAAAAACTGAATTATAATTTTAAATTAAAAAAGATTTTTTTTTCTTTATTGGTCGGGATCTCACTGTGTGTATATATGTATCCACATTCACTTGAAAACAACTCATAAAAATAGATCAAAATTCTCAAGTTAATTAGATTAGCTAATTGCAATTTTTAATTAATTCAGGCGTGGATATACATCTTGAAGAAGTATATAGTAATTCTGCTGCCAATGCTATCAATTGCGAGAGAGAATAAACAGCAACTTATTCATTATATTTTATAGTGGGAAGAAAATCTTAAATTTTAATGATTGATATTTGTTCATGCGTATATTGGTGAAATCATAGTATTACTATTCAATATGTATATTTATATTTGAATAAGTTTTCTATAAATAAAGCTTGTTGGTTTACCAAGACCTGGGAATTGTGCAATATTGTTTTCTTAATTCTTATTAAGGTCCGTTTCATAGCAAATAAAATTCAAACTTTTTTTATATAAATTTGTAATTATATTTTAAAATAGTAAAAACTAAATAATTATTCGAAAGTCCTAGAGTTGCCATTAAATGTACTAGCATGATGACCTATGCACAACAACACTATTATTTTTAGGTCTATTACAAAAGAACTCCCAAATTTTCACTTCCTCGATTTAATTTGCAAACTAAATATCATACAATTTAACGCTTTATTTCAAATTAGAATGTTTTTTTTTTAAAATTCAGTCCAAAACTAATAAACTATTCCAAAATATTTTAACATTGAAAGTTTAGTATTCGAATTGTAACGAAATAAAGTTTAGTATAAACATTGAAAAGCACTCTATAGTTGGAGTCTTTTTTTTTGTAATTAACTCTTTTCTTTACTATATTTTATGAATCCTAATTTCTTTTCATACCTACATTTTCTTTATTATATTTAGGAGATAATATGTAAAATTTTGCTAATATCACGTAAATTTAATAAAAAAATACATAGAACTAAAGGAATTTATGAGTGATAATTAGACATTTTGTCAATATCAAAGAGTAATATGTGCACATTTCCAAATTCATGTTAGTAGTAAGTCATTTTTACTAATTTCAAGTGCGTAAAATGTCATTCCAAAAATTGAGATATATAATTATTTATTTATTTATTTATTTTATAATTGTATTTTCATGCACTATTCCTCTACTGACCCCAATCTTTCTTCACTTGAGAAGCCATTCTTGGTTATATATGACTATCCAAAATGATTTGTATCAAATGGCGAGCATTGTTGAATAAAAAAAATACGCAAAAATTATATCTAAAAAAATAATATATAATAATAGGTCCAATCATTAGAGTTAGACGAACTTAGAACATTAAAATCATTATATAAATCCCAAAATAAACAAAGCTCACACTCCATAAAATCAAAGTGGCACAAACCTACGAAGCTCTAATCTTCCTCAATGCAAGTATAATATCTTTTATACAATAGTAGCAATTTCTGAGGCTCTTAAATTTAATATTACACCAATTCAAATAAGCCTTTCTTCTTCTTCTTC
The DNA here is from genome assembly GCA_037975025.1 of Excoecaria agallocha. Lineage (NCBI taxonomy): Eukaryota > Viridiplantae > Streptophyta > Magnoliopsida > Malpighiales > Euphorbiaceae > Excoecaria > Excoecaria agallocha. Next base: position 116,091 of record JBBPFJ010000171.1, read on the forward strand.
AATTGAATCTGTTGGAGAATCTTCTGCTTGGCAACTTTTCAATAATAACTCCCAATTTTTCACTCCCTCGATTTAATTTGCAAAATAAATATCATACAATTTAATGCTTTATTTCAAATTAGAATGTTTTTTTTTTTTAAATTCAGTCCAAAACTAATAAACTATTCCAAAATGTTCCATAAGTCCCACGTAATAGCATGTTAGTTTTGGATTGATTTTTGAATGGAGTTCACAATTTGAATAATATGACTAAAAGTTAGGCGTTAAACTACAAATCAACATTAAACTTATATAGAATCCATGGATTTCATCTAAGTCCAAACATCCACTTGGAAAGGGTGGTTTTATGTTTTTGTTGATACATAAATGTAGCTCTCTTTTGTTAATTCTTGATATTCAGAATATAGAGATTCTTCTTGCATTTCATAAATTGTGGGATGTGAAGGCGCACCATCTACCAAAACAGTAGGCGATATGTGCTTATTACGATAAGCAGCATCTTCATAATATCGATCAGCTTCCTCTATAGAAGATGTAGGCTGCCTACACCTATTACCATAAGTATAATATTCAGCCACATCATCTTCAAAATTTGGAAATTTTTCTTCCATTTCTGAAATTATGGGTTGCATGTGCCAATTACGATAATCGGCTTTCATATAATATGGAGGCACTATCCTAGAAGAAAGACCCCGCGTGTTCCTATTACGATCAGCTGGTGGTTGAGAAAGCTCAAGAGCATAATCAACTTTGTTTTCCTCAACCATACATATGAAATGAATATTTAGAGATAGATTCATGTGTTGGTCCCAAAGACACACAAGAGGTGATGAATTGGCTGTCTATGAATTTTTCAAAATAAATTCTGATAGAGCAAAATGAGGGATATTTTAAGTAAAGATCTGAATATAATGAACAGCACTAAAAATTTCAAAAACTTTTTCAAAAACAGATTTAGTTTGCAGAGATTTTAAAATATTTTAAAACAAACATGTTTTAGTAAAATAATTTTCTTTAGCAAAGCAATTCTGTCTAAACGGTTTTAAAAGCAGAATAGAGAAGAGTAGAGAAGTAGAGATAGATCAATACAACGATTTATAGTGGTTTGGTCTCTATGCCTACATTCACTCTTCAAGATACCGTCTTGAGATTTTCTCTTCACTAATAACTCTTTTCACGGGCAAGAGTTAAAGCCAATATACAATCTTAGTATATTCTACCCATAACTTTTTTTCCAAAAAAAAGATGTAAAAATTTACTAGAATTTCTAAGGTTCTAGCCAATCCTTTCTCACAACTTAACAGAATTGTTCCTCACAAATAATTACAACAAAAATGCTATAATCTAATTGAGGAGAATGATAATGTACGAAGTGCAAGATGTGAAAAATTGAATAGAAAGAGTGTAAGCTTTGTATCTCAAGAGATAAAATAATTTTCCAACTTTTATATCTTTTAAAAACTCCAACTAACTTGTATTTATAGCCAAAAAATTAATTGTGGCTGTTAGAGATCAAGAACTAGCCGTTATAGAAAAGACAGATTACTACAACACTGAAACTAGCCGTTATTTTTGTCTTTTAATAAAAGATAGAACTGACAGTTCTGGTGAATTGTTCTATTTGATTAGAACAAAAAAACGTTTTTTGAAACCTGTTTTGGTAAAAACTTATAAAGATTTTTAAAAGCAGTTTTTGACTAGATTAATTTTTTAAAACCCAATTTTAATACTTTAGAAAACTTTTTAATGCATGAATATGAATATGAAACTCCTCAAAAGATTTTACAGAAAAATAGTATCATAACTTCTTGAATTCTCCATCTTGAGGTTTCTTCATGCATTAGGCTTTGAGCTTAGCTAGAATTGACTTCATACATAATGAAGATAATCTGAAACATAACACATTGCAAATAGAATTTTGACAAACTTTATTCAAGATTTGATTATCATCAAAATTGAGATGTTAATTACTAGAATCGTGTTATGGTATTTGATTATCATCCAAAACCAACTTTCCACAAACATAAACATCTGCAAACTATAGTAGCCAATGAGTGCAGCAAAAAAAACCAGATAAACCAAACAGCAAGCCTAGTCTGAAAAGAGCAAAACATCACAGAATCACCGTGCAACGACTAATTTTCAGTCAGCCATTCAAATGCAGCTCCCGAGCATGAAAATAAGAAAATAAACCAAAGATTTAGCAAGGAAAATATCTCTCCATGGAGCACTAGAGTCACCCCTTCCAACAATTTTTTGAGTCTTGGAGAACGGTAACAGACCTCGAGATATTTGAAACATGGCCCAATACAGACAAATAACCCTTGACAGGCTGGAAAACATGGCAAACAAAATAGAAGGATATATAGAGCAAGAAAACCACAGTATTAGATAGAGTAGACTACTGATCCCTTGATGAACACAACAAACTTTGGGTTGAGCTTCATGAAAACCAATTAAACGCTGAATTCCATAAAGGCTTAAAACATCAGAGTAGCACCAAAGCTAGATAGAAAACAAAGCATATGCCGTCCTGGATGCCGCTACAACTGCAGGAAACAACTAACCTCCACTGACAGAGCCAAAACTAAAGGCGGGTAGAATATAAAAGAGACTATAGAGCAATTATGACCATGTGCAGCTAAAGCCAAGAGAAACTATGATAACCAAGCCGCAAAATCAACATTTCTATGGGTCCCCTTTTTAGCTAGGTTCCGAGTGCTCCATGTACTGCAAACCCAATTTATCCGCATCAAAAATTTCTTTGGGTGTCTTGTATCATGCAGGAAGATGAATTAACTCCACTTCTTTCTTTCTCTGATTTTTTTTTCTTTTTCTTTTTTTTTTTAATTTTTTATTGCTGGTAGGATGAACTTGGTAAGATAAATATCTACACTTTATTTATACCAAATTATGTTCCTCCTGCCAAGTGACAACCTGATCCCATTAACCACCGTGTGCATAAAATTTTTGTTTATCATTTCCGCAGATCAAGGTTGCGGGAATTGGCTTTCACTAGCTCCAGTGCCATGGATCCCTGATTCAAATTCCGCAGCTACTCCTTGCGGAATTGTAATAAACCCCATCTTGCCAAATACCTTACAAAAAACTTCAAAAATCTAATATTTTCCCTAAAAACGTTATTAATATAAAAAAAACTCCCCAGCAACTGGTGCATTGTTCTTTACAGTCTGGTTAATTCCATTATCACAAAACTACTGTAAAATTGACTTAGTGTGAGATGTAGAATCTATGTCAAATTGCCATTTAACCGGACAACTATGACTTGGATCTCTTTTCAGGATAGAACATCAAGTGCATGTATTTTTACTGGCTAACTAATTTCTAAATGCACAAGTAAAATAAAGAGAGAGATTTCACCAAGTAAAGAACAATGTACAATGGAATAGATTTCACAATTCAAGCCACATTTTTTTTTCAAATAAAAATATTATTGAGTATTATTAATTAATTAAGCTGAGGGTTTTTGTTTTAATTTTTGGGATTTTTTTTGAAAAAATTGGGAGTTTTAGTATAATAGTAAAAAAATTGAAAAAATGGTATGTTACAAAATGACAATGAGTATGCCATTTTGTGTCAGCACGGATCCCACCACCACTTTTAAATTTCTTATATAAAAAATTGCACGTTGGGCTATTTTTTTATATAATAAAATGGTATCATCTTACATATTTTATAAAAGATAATGGTGAGGAATGTAAATGATGAATACGGCTTTACATATTTTATAAAAGAGAATGGTGGGGGCTGTACGTGATGGAAACGGCAAGGTGTATTTGCCTTTTATATATATATAATTTTCTTTTTTAAAAGATGTGGACATGATAATTTATTTTTTAATTTTTTTAACTTTTAATATAATATTATGTATAAATTTATAGTATATGAAAACACTTATTTGTGAACAGTAGTCAGTAGAACTATAATATTTTTTTCTTTCAAAAAAAAAAGAACTCCTTATATATAATTAAGAAGCTGGCACGTGTCAAGGAAAAAACAAACATCTATCTGCTTTCAGAAAAAAAAGACCCTTAATTTTAAAGGTAATTTACTGTTTTAATGATAAAATTTATGCGAAATTAATTTCTTTTTTCTTACCGTTAAAACTCTAATTTACTAGCTAACTTAATATTTTACATTATCTCAGTGACAGGGAATTGAAATTTATTAGTTGCATAAATTATTTTTTTTTCTCTCTACATTTTCTTTGCTTCTTTAATTTGTCCAAAATCACATAATGCATTTTGTTTGAATAAAATATTATGGAATTTGACAATAAAAATGCTATTTACTAATATACATAAAAAAAAATGGAATTTGACATTTTCTGCTGTGATGTTTAAAATAATTATTATTTATTGAATTTGGAAGACATTTGCGTAGAAATTGAAGAAGAAAATATTTGAAACTATGCATCACAATCTAAAGCGAGATATAATATAAGTTTTTGCTATTATGGGCAATTATGTTAAACAATCTTTACCAAAATCAATATACTTCAAATTAGAAGTGAGAAAAAAAATAAAAATTATGATTAATCGAAAAACCAATTCAGAATTGAATCGATTTTTAAGTTAACCGAACCGTAAATTTAGGTTTATGATTTTTACATTTATAAATTAATAGTTTACTGTTGATTAACGATTAAACAATCTATATATCTTTTATAAATTATATTTTAAATTTTATACTTATATTTTTTAATATTTTTGTAATTTATAAATATTATGATATAACTGATATAACTTTCTAAAATATTATTATAATACATATTTTTAGTAAATAAATATTAAAATTATTTTTTTACTATTATTTATTCATTATATGTGAAAATTTAGTACTCTATTGTTAGTTTTATATTGAATATGTTTAATTTTTATAATTAATTATGAAAATTTTATTTTTATTTTGATTCTTGTAACGGATATTGTATTTAATTTATATTTTTTCATTTCTAAAGTATTTTTAACTATTAAAAATAATATTGCAAATTATATAATTTATTAAATTTATATGTTAAAATTTTTTAGTGTTTAATCGATAAACCGATCTGAAAAATTGAGTTAAAAATCGAAATCGATATAGCGGTTAATTGAAATCCATGAATTGATTAATAAAATTATTAATGAACCGATTAGTCAGAACATGCTCACCCCTACTTCGAATCGTACTTGTAAAAGTAAGTTCTGGATAGAAAGTTAAAAAAAATAAAATAAAATAAATTGTCATGTACATGTCTTTTGAAAAAGAAAATTTTGTATAAAAAATGCAATGCACCCTACCGTTTTCCATCATACGCTAGTCCCACCATTTTTTTAAACAAGTAAAACGGTGTCATTTCATTGTACAAAAAAAGTAGCTCAACATGTCATTTTCTTTACAAGAAACTAAAAAGTGAATGTGCAATCTGTACTGACATAAAACGGTATATCGATTGCCGTTTTGCAACCCACCATTTTTTACTGTTGCAATAAAATTCTAATTTTTCAAAAAAATACAAAAAAACCCTAAATTGAATGGCCATTCCCAACAATTTAATATCTGTCTCTATTTTATATGTGGTCCCTATATATATATATATATATATATATATATATATATATATATATATATATATATTGATGGGGATGTGGTCCTTGTATAAAGGACCACAACTTGATGCTTCAATTATTGGCATGAAGACAAAGGATGAAGGATTATTTACTTAGGACAATTGTAGGAGGAGTCGATCATTTTTCCACTGGGACGCTGGAAAGAATACAACAAAAAATTAGGTCAAAAAAAGACAACTCATAACTATAAAGACACAAAAATCTGAAGCTGCATATTTGAAACGTGGTACATTTCAATTTAACATCGTTTTATATTATTGAAGTTTAATTTATTTGATCTTCAAAAAAGAAATTGTTTATTTGTTTTCATGAAAAAAAAAGATTACTTTATCAAATTAAATGGCATTTATTTTATTAAATAAATAAGAAAAATAGTTAATAAATAAGATCCTCTAATTTTTGTACATTGCAATGATGATTGTTTGACACTGTTTTAAGGCAAAATTATTAAAAGTGGACATTTACCTCACGTGAAGTTTTATTACGAGCTTTCCATTATTAAAAAAAGGAAAAGAAAAAAAATTGTAAATAGACAAATATATATTTAAAAATGCTTAATTAGCAACGAAAAATTACCAACAAAATTTATTTCTGCTGGTAATTAGTAATGGAATTTGATTTCCATTGCTAGTTACCAACGGAAAAAAAAATCCATTAGTAAAATCGATGGGAATTTTTTGTTTTAACAACTAAAATGAAAAATAGCTGTCTTCCACCGTTAAAAATGGAATAAACTTTCAACACTAAAATTTTACAACAAAATATTGATACTGTTGTTAAATAAGGAACCGGTGAAATGCGGAAACATTTTGCAACGGAATGTAATGACGGAAAAAAAATTATGTTGGTAATTTAGCAACGGAAATAAAACTCCGTTGGTAATTTATCAACAGAAACAAAATTCTGTTGGTGATTTAACAACAAAAACAAATATTCCGTTGGTAATTTACCAACCGAAATGCAATTCGATTGGTAAATTACCAACAAATTTTTTTTCGTTGCTAAATTACAAGAAACATTTTGTTGATAATTTAGCGACGGTATTGCATTTCCTTTTAGATATATTTAAATATATTTTTATGCCATTTACATTTATCCCCAATAATAAAGGCTTAATATATGAACATCTCTTGAATTTGATAATTTGGGTCATTTTATTTCCTTAAATTTTCGAGAAACTTACTCAATTCCCTAAACTTTCAAATTTGTTAAATAATATATTTTCTTTCAATGAAAAAAAAAAAGTATTTTCTGATGTGTATATAAAAATTATGTGTCTCTTTTTCATTAAAATGAAAATTTCTATCAGAATTGAGGGACCTACTGGACATGAAAATTAAGAATTTAGGGGGCTAAATGGTTTTCGTTGAAACCTTAATTAACTCAATCAAATTCTAATTAATCCTTTTGAATATGGAAAACGGAATTATAATTCTAAATTAAAAAAGATTTTTTTTTCTTTATTGGTCGGGATCTCACCGTGTATATATATGTATCACATTCATTTGAAAACAACTCATAAAAATCGATCAAAATTCTCAAGTTAATTAGAGTAAGGTCCGTTTCATAGCAAATAAAATTCAAACTTTATACTTTTTATATATAAATTTGTAATTATATTTTAAAATAGTAAAAACTAAATAATTATTCGAAAGTCCTAGAATTGCCTTTAAATGTACTAGCTTCATGACCTATTACGGTCAGCTGGAGGTTGAGAAAGCTCAAGAGCATGATCAACTTTGTTTTCCTCAACCATCCATCTGAAGTGAATATTTAGAGACAGATCCATGCACTTATAAAATCATTGGCCCTCATCTATTCCTTTTTGCAAATATTACAAGATCGTTTCCTTAATTCATCACTAGTAGGACTAGAAGAGTTAGAGTTTAAGAAGAAGAAATGTCACTTGCCTCTTTTGTTCTTCATATATATATATATATATATATATATATATTTTTTGATAAGCCAAAATTATCATTAAGAAGAACTTACAAAGAAATTTTTGCGGCCCAACCCAGTAAACAGCTAGCAGAACCGGGTAAGCAGAACAGAGGGACTTAACCAAAACAGAGAGAATTCATAGCTAACTAAGGAAATCAAATAACAAAACAAAACCAGACTCCTGTATAGCCCACATCTCCAAATAGGGATGAGCATAGTTAACCGAAATTTCGGTCAATCGAAAAATCGATCCGAAACCGAACTAATTTTTAGGTAAACTGAATCAAAATTTTAGGTTTATGGTTTTTACTTTAAAAACCGGTGGTTAACCGATCCGAAACCGAATATATATATATATATATATATTCTATGAATTATATTTTAAATTTTACACTTATATTTTTTAATTTTTGTGTAATTTATAAATATTAAGATATATAATTGTGTAAAATATATAGTTTTAGTAAATAAATATTAAAATTATGTGCATAATTAGCGTTCTGTTGTTAATTTTATATTGAATATTTTTAATTTTTATAATTAATTATGAAAATTTTATTTTTATTTTGATTATTTTAATGGATATTGTATTTAATTAGTATTTTTTCATATTAAAGCATTTTTAACTATTAAAAATAATATTATAAATTGTATAATTTATTAAATTTATATATTAAAATTTCTTAGTGGTTAACAGATAAACCGATCCGAAAAATCAAGTTAAAAATCGAAATAGTGGTTAACCGATAGTAATGGATCGGTTTAAGAAAATTATTAGTTAACCGGTCCATGCTCATCCCTATCTCCAAACCAACTTTCCACAACAAACATCAGCTAACTATAGCAGCCAAGGAGTGAAGCAAAAAAACTAGATAAACCAAACAACAAGCCTAGTTTGAAAAGAGCAAAACATCACAGAATCACCCTGCAACGACTAATTATCAGTCAACCATTCAAACGCAACTCCTGAGCATGAAAATCAGAAAATAAACCAAAGATCTGGCAAGGAAAATATGTCTCCATAGAGCACTAGAGTCACCCTTTCCAATAATTGTTTGAGTCTTAGAGACCGGTAACAAACCCCGAGAAATTTGAAATATGGCCCAATACAAATAAATAACCCATGATAGGTTAAAAAACATGGCAAACAAAATAAAAGGATAAAGCAAGAAAACCAGAGTGTTAGACAGAGTGGACTACTGATCCCCTGATGAACACAACAAACTTTGGGTTGAGCTTCATCAAAACCAATAAAACGCCGAATTCCAAAAAGGCTTAAAACATCAGAGTAACACCAAAGCTAGATAGAAAACAAAGCATATGGCATACTGGATGCCGCTGCAGCAAGAAATAACTAACCCCCACTGACAAAGCCAAAATTAAAGTCGAGTAGAATATAAAAGACATTATAGAGCAATTATGACCATGTGCAGCTAAAGCCAAGAAAAACTATGATAACCAAGCCACAAAATCAACATTTCTGTTAGTCCCCTGTTTAGCAAGGCTTTCAGCAATGCCATTACAATCCCTGCTCTAATGGAAGAAGGAGATTTTGTGGAGATGACCCAATAAACAATCAATTTTGTTAAAAATATTTGCAAACCTCTAAGGTCTTTCAGAGCCATCTAAATTCAACCAAAACATAACATTCGAATAATCAATTTCAAAATAAACTTCGCAGTTCGAGCTCCCTAAGAATCCATGAGAAAAAAAATAAGGCCCTCTCTACAACATACAATTCAACTGGTTAGATTCCATAATCCCAATATTACATGAGAACATACAGAGAAATTCGCCCTTAAAATTCCTGAGGATTCCACCCACACCTAAGGGACAAGGTTTACCCAAAGAGGAACCATCTGTGTTCCACTTAAGGACAGAAATAAGTGGGGGGAGTCCAAGAAAGATGCGATCTGGTGATGGAGATGTGGCGATGATAATTAATGCCATCTGCACACAACAAGATATTCTGCCCTAGTATAAAATCAAATTTTTTATGTGCCTGCAACCAGAAGTTTGTTCTTGCAAGGATCAAGTGATAAATAGGCTCAAACCCCTTAGATTTCCTAACAAAGACCTTATCATTCCTTTCCAGCCAGATGGTCCAAAAAGTAACCATAAAGATAATTAGCAAAATTTTTTTCTTAATATGACCCTTAGGCAAGTCGTACCAATGGGTGAGTAAATCTTTAAGGGAGCAGGGAATGTAAAGAGAGAAGCCCCATCAATGCGCCAATTTATGCTAAAGAAAAGAGGAGAATGGACATAACAAGAAGAGATGATCGATTGATTCAGAAGGACATCCGTAAAAATAGCTTCTTATGTCTGTTTTGGAAATAATCCCAATTTTGGATCAAAAATCCTTTGTTTCAAGTCTATCCAGTAAAGCCAGCCAAAGAGTAATTTTCACCTTAGTTGGTGATAAGTTTTTTCAGATCAAATCGCATGGGATATCCAGAGAATAGGTAGGAGAGAAAGGAGGACTGAATATTGATATAGGCCGATTTAACCGAGAACTTCCCCTTTGTGTCAAATTTCCAGATTTTTTTATTGCTTCTGGAGGGAGAAAAGCAGAAGGATTGAAGAACCACATAGAGGTCCTCAAGCAAAGCAGACTCCCATAACCATAAATACCTCTTCCAATGAAAGGACCAAACCTATCGTCCATCCTCCCAATTTCCACATTGTTTAATCAAGGCCTCCGAGTATCTAGAGGTTCATCCAGAATTTATGGGTCATGCCAAAAAAGGCATTTATCCCCTCTCCCCACCTCATAAAAGATGCCATTCTTTAGTATCAACACACGACCATGCACTTCAGACAAAGGGAAGGTGCGCTGCCGTGCAAAGGGACACAGACAGTGCAATGCCATATAAGGGACTCAGAGGGCAGGTGCATTGTCACGCAAGGGCCACAGAGGGCAGTGCGCGGGCGCGCATATCAACGACAGCTGGCAATTGTAGTTAACGAATTTTGTAATTTATTACTGTAACTAATGTTGAGAATCTTTCCTCTTTTAGTTTGATATTTCAGCTATAGTTTAGGGATGTAATGGAAAGAATCAGGGCATTTATTATGTTGTACATATCCTATATATATTGTATAGAAAACAGATGAAAGACAAGAGAATCTTGATAGCTTCATTTGAATTATGTCCCTAAGTTGAATTGTTATGGTATCAAAGCCATCTTGGGGTTCTTGCTAATTTTTTTTAGTTCTCTTCTTGTTTTTTTTTCTTGGTTCAAAGATTCTTGGATTTTTTCTTTTTTCTCTTGCTTTGCCATCATGAAAAAAATTAGATATTGCTTGCATTAAGTTCACTAGGAAGAATTATTTTGCTTGAAAATTTCAATTTCAAATTTATGTTCAAGGCAAAGAATTGTGGGGTTTCATTGATGGTTCAGAACCTATGCCAGAGGATCAGATTAAAACTGCTGACTGGATAGCCAAGGATGCTCGTGTCAAGAGCTGGTTATTGCAGACTATGGATCCTTCCATTGTTGTTAATCTGTGGCCTTATAAGATAGCCAAGGCTATGTGGGAATATCTCAAGAAAGTTTATGATCAAAATAACTCGGCTCGTAGGTTTCAATTGGAATATGAGATTTCCAATTACAGTCAAGGGAATCTATCCATCCAGGATTATTATATAAGTTTTATTGCTTTATGGACTGAATATACTAATATTATTTATGCCTCTCTACCAGCTGCTTCTTTAAAAACTATTCAGCTCCTTCATCAAACAAGTTAACGGGATCAATTCTTGATGAAACTTATACCAGAATTTGAATCTGTCCAATCTAATTTCTGTTACGAACACCTTCTCCATCCTTGGACATCTGCTTGAATGAACTTCTTGGGGAAGAACAACATCATTTGACATATGCTATTTTGGAACAACAAGGGAAATTCAATATCCTGGATGTAGCTTATGCTGCTCAAGGAAAATGAGCTAAAAACATGAGTAACTTTCAATGTTACAGCTGCAAGGGGTTTGGCCATATTGCAAATCAATGTTCTCAAAAAATTTGCAACTATTGCAAAACTAAGGGACATATTATTTCGGAATGCAAGAAGCATCCACAAAAATGTAATCCCAGTGCTTTATATACTTCCATAATTAATTCGGTTGCTACATCTTCAACGGAAAATGGTCTGTCTCAACCACTGGCTTCTTCCATTACTCAAGAAAATGTTTAGCAAATGATTATATCAACTTTTTCTGCGTTGGGTCTTACTGGTAACATTTCCTCTCTTTCTCAGAATTGGTTTTTTTATTTAGCAACTTCTAATCACA